>JAGKTI010024558.1:914-14329 GCA_018397915.1 Birgus latro | reverse complement strand
AGAGAGAGAGAGAGAGAGAGAGAGAGAGAGAGAGAGAGAGAGAGTGACAGACAGACAGACAGACAGACAGACAGACAGAATTATCGTATTCAAGATGGACATCTCGAAATTAAATTCAATGTGTTTATTACCAGTAAGAAACTGTGAGATTATGAAGTTTAAATGTTTAATTTCTAAAGCAGGCCGTAAGGACATGCATTAGAGAAAAACGTACACAGTGATATCCTAAAAATCACCGTTTTACGTCATAGGGAAGACACAGGTAAAATGTCTTGCTTAGCGGACAATGCCCAAAACTCGCATTAAAACTAACTCTTACCGCACATCGCGTCACGCCACACCTGACTTGACCCTAACTAACCTAATTTCACATATCCTAACAAGCTCGCCCCCTGCACTGAAGCCCAATTAAATCTAACCAAACCTAACCTAACTAACCAATTCTAATTCCTATCCTAACAACGTTCGCCACCTGCATTCTGACCTAACCAAATCTAAACTAACTTTTTTTTTTTTGGGAGGGGGTGCCTCTGTTTTCACCGTACCCTTACGAATTTTGACTAGATTACTGTGTGTTGGGGGGGGGGTCCTCTGCTGGCCCACTCCCTCCTCTCCATCTCAGTATCATGGGATTGTTCAAACGTACAGTATATACGATTTTTTTCCTGTTACAGCTCAGCCTTCTTTCTGCAGATGGGATAAGGAACAGAATCTTTCCATATCTCGCTCTTTCTTTAGGGAAAAAAATGAAAAAGAAGAAAAAAAGGAAAAGGGAAAATCCGTTACGAGAGGAAAATTATCGTAAAAATGTATCTGTTTTCCAAAAAAGGACAAGGAAAAGGAGAGTGGAACCTTCTTATATCTAGTTCTTCCTGTGAAAACAAATCCTGGTTGACACAAGGAATCGATTGAAAATTAAGAATTATATATGAGGAATACCCCATCGTAACTCAGATTTTCGTTTGCAGGAAGAACAAGAGACATGGGAAGCATTTACACTTTGCTCGTCTTGTCTTTCCTGGAGAAATAAAAATATTGGGAGATCATTTTTCTCTTGTAACTAATATTTATTTTGGCAGGAAGAAAAAGACACATTGTAAGATTCTAGAGTCTCCTTGTCCTACCTGCAAATGAAAATCTGAGTTCGTAGATTTGAGAATTTCACCCCCTGGGCCATGGATGTTTAACCTCTTCAGCCTCTTCATGACGGGAAGTGTGGGTGGTGAGAGCTGGGGGGAGGACAGCTTTATAGCATAGGAGAGTTATATAGAGGCTATTAGTTTGTGGCCAGCCCTTTCGAAATTACAATCTCTCTCTCTCTCTCTCTCTCTCTCTCTCTCTCTCCATTGCCTTAATCCCGTAAGGGGTGGCAACAAGCAAATCTCCCCCACGTCGGTCTGTCTTCTGCCATTTGGGTGCTCCTCCTCCAACTCACTCCCCCCTCCCTCATATATCTCTCCTTTCCATCCCTCCATCTCATCCTCGGTCTCCCCCTCCTCTTGTCCCCCTTCGCAGCATTCACATACACTGTTTTAGTCAGTTTCTAATTCTCCTTACAAGCCATCTCATAGCATAGATTGATAGACAACATTTATATATTCTTGCAGCCTCCTGAAGATTTTGTTCATTTTACGGAGACTTGTAGTTGTGAAGGGGCTAATGGAGACTGATTCTAACTGTTCCATTCTTAAGCTCAATACAGTCTTCAGTAAGAGTAGGAATAAAATGAAAATTACGTCATAGCAGAGAAAGGGCTATATATAAGTGAAATAAGAATCCAGATACCTTGATGGTCACGTAAATACCATGAAACCAAGCCTGTCCAATTATCAGAGGCATCGTGGGTGTATTTTTAGTTAGCTTAGTTTACGGGATGCGACACTAGTTCTCCAGTCCATTTTACTGTCATGTAGGGAACAAGCGTGATTTGGTTATATTCTAATCACTCAACATGGTATATTATTTCTTGGCTTACAGAAATCATTTGCCTTGTCACTCAGTGCAGAGTCACCCAAGGATAACCCCGCATCTAGTGAGTGAATGATGGGTGTCCCCAAATGGCAGAGGACATGGCGACGTGAAGGCGATTTGTTTGTGACCATCGCTCATTGGATTAAGGCGTCTGGCAATAGATAGACAGATAGATAAACACATAACTATCTTACTGTTGCGGCCACAGGTTGATCTGAACGTGAAGCTTTAGGGGGGATAGGGAGGGAGTTGAGGGACGTTTGTATAACCAGGCAGGGGAGTTGCCCAACCATATAGGTGCCACCACATGAAGGCGTCCGTTACCAGCATTAAGCATTCATATAGACTCTTGAGTGCGTCCCAGAGGAGTATTTAACACTATCTTCATGAGGTCTTCTCTATATTCCTTTTACTTTAACTTGGCCCATTACTGAGAGCCGAGTCGTAAAAAGAACTGAACACGAGATTATGGTGCCAGTCACGAAGAGGTGCTTTAGAGAGGGCGTAGAGCTGTACCACTGGCTTACTCTGCCACTGAGCTGCGGGAAATGAGCTGCAAAAGGACAGGGCCAAGTTAAGGTGAAAACAGTGCCGTAATTTAGTACACTTAACACTAGACAATATTATTCGGCCACGAGTGAGTTGGAGGAGGCTGACAGTGCTTGGAACAATTCTAGTATTCTGTTCCAACTAATGTCAGAAGATTTAAACTGAAAGTGAGTCACAGGACCTTGAGTGTCAGTTTATATCGTCCACGTCATGGTCAAGACTAATCTAGCGATATACGAGTATTCCAGCTCACCCCAGCTGAAATTAAAACGTTGTAACCTATGTTATGGCATTGTCAACATTAACCCTTTCATAGGTGGTACAGCTCCAGTGTCCTATTCCATCTAATACCAGACGATTACATTCAGCTGAGAGTGAATCTTGAGAGCAGCAGAAAGTTTAGAGAGGCGACAGGCATTGTTGAAAGGAATACACTGTCAGCATAATGAGGGTGTTAGGCAAGGTGACACTATATCACCAAAGTTATTTCATACCAACGGAGTGTATATGTTAAAATGATTTCACTGGAGTTACAAAAAACTGAATATAGCTGATCAGTACCTTCCCAGATATGAGTTATTGATAGTACAGCACTTCTATGAACGAAGAGCTAAAATCAGTAGTAATGTAGGTATCAACAGTTGGTTTAAATGCATATATTACACTCAAAAGTAAAATGATCGCTCTACTTTTAACGTTATTCTATTCAACGCCTTCCGAATTCTCTGCTTGCATTCTTTCCCCATTGCAGTGACACTCAGTACCTCTCTAGCTCCATATTGTCATCCCTTTTCTGTCGAGCTTTTGCACATATATTTACTGGTAGTCTAGGACGCTTATGTGTGCAAGTGGTCCCTTATGAAACTGCTTTCCTTTGTATGAAATTACCTTTGCCTATGACCTCCAGTCTTCTAAGTGCGATGTATCCACTCATTGCTAAATGAACGTATCTTTAATTTGTCTTTCCTTTTGTTCAGTTCTCTTCGGATGGGGCAAGTTTTACTGATCGGAACTTTAAGCTCTTTCTTAAAAAAAAAAAAAAAAAAAAAAAAGACTTGCTAGCGTTATCCTGACAATGAGAAGTTTAGTGGTGATCGTGTTAACATTCCATGCTCCTGTGATTCACTCTCAGTTGCCTAAAATCGTCTGACAGCAGCAAGAATAAAATATGAATGCTGTGAAATACCTCCCCTTGCTGAAGGTGTCGCCATTTCCTCGCTCCCCTCTCATCACTCTTCCCTTGGCTCCTGCTCTCCCTGTAACTTACGAGTGCTTAGAGATGAGTGGAAAGTATGACACTAGAAGTATAAGAAGGGTAATTTTTGGATAAAGAAGGAAGGAAGGAAAGAAAGAAAAGGAAGGAAAATGCCACGTTCAGTACAAGCCGTAAATTTACCTATATCCTCTTCTAACTCTAACTTGCCCAAGGTTTATTTCATTGCGGTCCATTTCACGTAGCGCAGTGGCAGAAAAAGGCAACACAACAGCTTAACATCCTCCATTTTCCACTTCTTCGTGTCTAGCACCATATTCTAGAGCTATTTTATTGTCCGACTGAAAATTCGACAGAAAAATGATCAAAAATTTGTGGATCTTAACCATAAACACTAGAGATGCTTTTGTAAACTGTTATCCGGGATTCAGCCTTATTATATTTTTACCTGATGATACTAAACAGACACAATGACCTTGATAAAAAGACTTACCATAATCAGTAATTCATGGCCACCATCCTCACTATCCCAACGCTAATTCCTAGCTAACAGACTGGGTGAGAAAATACGCACTCAGGCATGCAGATCGAGATGGAGTAACGGAAGCGCACCCACTAAACTATCGACATCCCTTGCTTCAATACCCTTTGTAACCATCACTGGCACAGAAGCCGTGAATACGCGTTAAAGGTTGGGACACCCGATCCTCTCTCTCTTTCTCTCTCTTCAGATGTTGTTAAACTTCCTAAGCTTCATGTTGTGTATAACGAATAACTCGTAGCAATGGACATAATGCTCGAAGGAATGTCAAAACAGCAAAGCATTATCCACTAAATAATATAGAAGAAATCAATGTGCTATCGGTCTGCTTGGCACCCATAGTACCCGAGGTTACCACCGTAGGATTTTCTTACACGTTATGATACAATGACAACGACCACCAGCATTTTAAGAATGGATCGATGGCAGACTTTATAGGCCTAACTGTTCAGTATATACAACACTGCATGAACAACGCACGTAAAGTACATACAGTATATGAAGGATGTATCGTAGTATTGCTATAATATTAACCACACGAATGACACGTGAAGGTAGCAGTGCATGGATTACGAAACTGAGAATGGAATGTCACCAGTCTGAAGTAGATGAAAATAGCGTCACGGAGGGAGTGATCTGTGGGTATATTCGTTTATATTAGGATAAGCTTTTACCAAACTCATACGGTTCTCGATTTGCACATAGTTTGAAGAATGTGTTGCCTACGAAACTCTTCAGACTGGACAATTTGAGCACTTGCTGAGTAGTGCCCATATTCAAAGTGGCTTCGGGTTCTTTTTAGACACTTCTTAGACAGCGATTTATTTTGCACATTACACATCAACATCCTTGTTTATAATTTTTATGAAAACTGTTGATACTCAGACTCTGTAAGTACTGTGTAAGGCAGAGATAATTAACAGGCAAAACAAAGTGCTTGGTAAGAGGTATTACGAAGCTTCCGATACCACTATGGATACGGACCTAAGGCTCAGCAGATCAGGGATACCAACCAGGCACGTGAACTCAGGTGTTTGTTTTCAGATCTGTCGTCCGGTGTGTCAAATTTTATCGCGCTGAAAGAGTGCCAATTATTATTATTATTATTATTATTATTAGTGGGTGTACATGAATAGTTTTTGATGTTTGAAAATACAGTGTCGATTTGCATACCCATAGCTGTGAAATTCTCTTCAACACTATGACGGTATTTGACTTACTATCTTCAAAGTATTTAACTTGACGAAGCATCTATACTTGTCAATCAACCTATGTCCAGACACCATAATCCCGTAAGGGGTGGCCTTTCTCTTTGAATTAGTTGTTTTACGGGGAAGGGCACTAACCCCCCCACCCCCACCCGCCAGCCCACTTGTTTATAGGGAACACATACAGTATGGTTCGGTTATATGGTTACCACCCAGCGTTGTAAATGGTTTCCTGATTTACGGGAGACAATTAGGCTTGTCACTCAATGTAAAGCTATCTGAAAAAGAAAGAACAGTAATGAAAAGCGACAGGAAAGATGGAAGCAATAGGAAGAGAGGAGGGCAGACACAGAAAAAGAATGATAAAGGCGAAGGAAGAAGAAGGCAGCACTACATCAAGTGAGGTTTAACAAGGCAATGAATCAATCCACTCCCGATTCAGTGGTCTTCCCTAAAGTGACCAAAGAGTCAGTAGATAGCATATTGTCAGGAGATACCAAAAATTAACCGGAAAGTCTGGAGATAATTGTCTGGAGGTAGCAAATGGTCTGGAGGTGATAAATCGTTTGGACATAAATCGTCTGGAAATAGCAAAAATGAATAAGAAAATTCGTCGAGAGATAGCAAACCATCTGAAGACAGTAAATCATCTGAAGGCAGCAAATCATCTGAAGGCAGCAAATAATACGAAGGCAGTAAAATCATCTGAAGAAAACAAATCGTCTGAGGGCAGCAAATAATCTGAAGGCAGCAAATCATCTGAAGACAGCAAATCGTCTGAAGGCAGTAAATCGTCTGAAGGCAGCAAATCATCTGAAAGCAGCAAATCATCTGAAGGCAGCAAATAATCTGAAGGCAGCAAATCGTCTGGAGAAAACAAGTCGTCTGGAGATAACCAAGTGTCTTGAGATAACAAAGCGTCTGGAGATAGCAATTGTCTTGAGATAACAAATAGTGTGAAGACAAGTCGTCTGGATAGAGTAAATCGTTTTGAGATAGCAAAATTGAACTAGATACTCGTAATAGGGCGAGAGATAGCAAAACGCCTGGATAGCAAATCGTCTGGAGTCAGTAAAAATGAACTAAAAACAGGTTGGAAGATAGCAAGTAAATCGTCAGGAGATAGCAAAAATGAATTAGAAAATACCTCTAGAGGTGGCAAATCATCAGAAGACAGCAAATCGTCTGGACAGTAAATCGTCTGAAGATAGTAAACATGAACTAGGAAATGGGTCACCGGAATCACAGAGTTAACGGTTATTTTAATATGCGGACAGACACTCTTGAAACAATGGCATATGAGGCGTTATCTGATTTTCCATCAAATGTGTATCTTCACTTTCCCTGCTTTCTCATATTCCACCCCAGTGACGTGAGTTTCATGACAGGAAAATAACTGGCACTTAAAATTACAGCTTATTATTACACCTCCCTCTGTAGTCTTGTCTTCTACTTTCCTTTTTACGTAATATACTTACTTTTTCGATGCTTAGTACATTCTTTTTTCTAGTAGTTCTACCCCTATAATCCAGTGAAGTTTTTTTTTTTAATTTATTCTAGTTAGTGGAATTACTGTACTCAGGTTAGGAGAGCAGCATACAGGTGAAGCGTCTAGTGAAGGCTGTATCTAAACCCTCTAGCTCAAATATCTCTCCTAAGCTGAATATAATCGTGTGGAAGTAACAAGAATCATACCGAAACACGTCACCTGATTCAATATATATATTTTTTTGACAAAGTTTTCCTCCGCCAAATAAAATCCTTTGACGATACTTTAATGAAATGCCAAAGGTCCATCCATCCTTACAGAGAAGTAAACTATATTTCTTCCGCCTTAATATGGGCGAGATTTTTGTCCTTTTGCACACTTTCATGTAAGTCAGTGGTATAAAAAGACAGTGCTATGGCTTTACATCCTCTCCGTATTGCTTCTTCAAGATTAATACCATATTTTAATGTTAATCAGTATCTACAACTCGGCAGTCAAGAAGATGAGATGGTAGTTGTAGGTCAAATTAGAGTCAAAAGGGAATAGTAACTCATAATTATTTTAGAGTACGGTATTTCGTAAAGCGTCAACGCCGATCAATGTCTTTATGTAAAGTGCTATGAACACTGTTGATTTTACAGCTGCAAGGGAACTGTATTTTAGTTTACAATTTTTAATAATGAAAAGAAACTGCGTTATCCTTAACCAGTGCTTTAATGCGAGGAGTCTTGCTCTTCTTCTTCGAGTAAATGGCGTACCTCTCCGCTACCATACTCATGCTACTGGGCAGACCACAGAGCGTACAGAAGATCTCTTTCCATCTCCATTGGTTCTCTTTCTGTTGGCACCTTTTTGGCTTGAACACTGTAAACCTGAAGAAAATCTGCAGCCATGAACTTCATTAATGCGACTACTGTATTTTAGATATAGGAAAGGAGTAAGAAGCAAAGTTGCAGTCGTTCAGTGCAAGCAGCCCAAGAAGTTGCCCTGACTTCACACTTTGCTCATCAGCAATTTGGATGATACGATGTATGCATTCCTCCCATTTCTCCATTAGAATATGGGCTGTAATCTTGAACGATTGTACAAATTAAATGAGAATGACAAATAAATCTGTGACGTGAATGAATACATGAATGGCACCCTATCCTTCATGAGCAACTTTCAGAATGTAGTTCGTTATTAGACCATCAGCCACTTCATAGTCAAAAACCTATAATCCTTGCAAATCATCAGTACGTTCGTGCCGAGGTTACCTGCAATGAGTTGGCGTGGGAACATTATTATTATTATATATTTTTTTTAACTTTGTTTTTCATAATCGCATCCCTAGCAGGAAGATAAGTCAGTGTCAGGAGATTGAAGAAGTACCGTCTTGTTATGTCCTCTAATACTCCGTTGGGTAATAGTGAGATATCTCTCAGATTAGTCATTAGGGTAACGAACACAGTAGCAGTCTGGCTGAATTTCTGAAGTCATCTGCTCATACTCACAGTTTTAGCTGAGATGGCGCCTTCACCGGGCCAACCAATGAGGTATGCAGGTTCCTGGGCATCCACATTACACTATATGGCTCCTTTGGTTTGCAAATGATGACGAGTTGCCCCCAAATTTTATTTACTGCCTTTGCAGAGGGATCCATACTCAGCCAAAACTCGTGGTGGTTCTCCAAAAAACTCGAAAATGAAGAAATATTCCAGGCAGATGTTTTATGCCTAAGGAGTAACAGGTAAACAGACAGTGTTCCCAAGTTGTATGCTGTTTTTGACCCAATCTCAGCATTTTTGTTCGGGGCTTTATCTGTTTTCTTCTTGACAGAGTTGTGAAAACCTTCTGAAGGCGATTCACTGAAGCTGTGTTACACGTTTTTCCCGATTGCTAAAGCGTCAACAACACTGGCTCATCGGTAGCCGTGTCTTTTGTAATGTAAAAAAAAAAAATACATATTGACACTATTGATACTGACAGGGAATGCATGTACTTTTGGAATTTCATCTACTATCTGTTTTCTATCATCTCTGTATAATTCTCGCAGTGTTGTGCTTCCCCCCTCTCCCCCCCGCCCCCTCTCTCTCTTTTTCTCTCTCTCCCTCTCCGTCATGAGCCTCATCAGCCTAATCCCTCTTCCCCTCTCACCAGGCGGGGGCTGCTATCGGCTAGTGAGAACCGGGATGCGTATGGACCGCCGCTTCATCATCTACGGGAAGGTGTTACGCACGAGAGACCGCCGCGAGTGTGAAGAGGAGTGTGACAGGGAGAGGGAGTGCAGAGGCTTTAATTACAGGTGAGAAAGCGGTGACAGGTGAGAGGTAAAAGCCAATCCTGTATTACCCCTTAAGTTTTTCAGTATGATGAGATTTTATGATATTCTTTTTATCTTCGTACGATTCTGTTCGTCTTAGAAATTTTTCGAGCCACAGCCTGAAGGGATAAGTTATAACCTTCTTCAGCCCCCTCCATTTCCAGACGTATCCTGCAGAGAGACAGACAGACAGAGACAGAGAAATCGCCTTAACCTAGGCTGATACCCGCAAAGAAAGGGAGGTAGCCGAGACAGGACAACACACTCCAAATTTACACATCCACACATTTATTCGTATCTTAGCCCCAAGGGGAGAAGGGACAGATCTTTTAAGTAACAAGAATAAGAAAAAAAAAGGTCTTCAAATTGAAACTATTAAACATGAGCAGTACTGTTCAAAATATAAAAAAACCATCATTAATAGTATTTTTCTCCGCTTTTAAGATAACCACACTAGCCTATTCACAGCGAAGACGGCTCAGTATCATAACCTTGTTCTCTATGTTTTTGAGGAATTTAGAAGAGAATTTTGGAGCAGAAGGGGCTATAGTTTTCATGAACCCCCTCACTACCAGATGCTTCCCTAAGATGAGGATAATCGTCGGGATGTAGCAATAATAGACTTAAATACAGATCCTGGGGCGGAAGGAATTAAGTTGCCAACGAAAGATTACATTCAGATTAAGGAGCCGTGAAGATGTTACTTTATATCAAACCCTTCAAGTTAGGAAAATCTCTCATGATTCGTGCGCAATCGTCTGTAGGTAGCAAGAAATATGAAATATATAAATAAACTAGAATGGCACTCAGTAGAGCACATATCTCCGCCAAGGCCCAACATGCCGTTCCTTTTTTAATTCAGTCAGGTCAAATCCAATATCATACTCATAATCCTATAAGTTGCACAATACAGCAACTGTACGGCAGCTGGAAAAAGACTACCCCCCTACAAAAGCATACTTAAATCCGCTAGATCCTGAATTTTATATGGATCCGCACCTAACTGTACACATTCGTAGATACCAACATCCTAAGTATGCCTGATTTTTTTTTTTTAAATCGAGATCCATGCAATATTCACTGGAAGATTTACGAAAATGTCGAAAAACGTCCTATCTCGCAATGTTAAAGAAAGTGAAAAAAAAAAAAAAATCCTGAATACGCACCTTTATCCGGATCCACACAAAAATTTAATGAAGTCTATTCTGGGTCAAGGCCCATTCTTCTACCACGTTTCATGCAAATCCGTTGTGTGGTTTTTATGTAATCTTTCTCTCAAACCAACAAAGAAACGGACAGGGGTGAAAACATAACCTCCTTGGCGAAGGTAATAAAAACCAGTCCTAGACCTGAAGGGGTTTATCGGTAACACAAGAGGAACCGATAGCGAGTAAGAAGTAACAAATCAGACATAACCAAAATCTGTTTATTTCTTCAACCTGAGGAGTCGGTTATCGGTATTATTCAGTTCTTGCCGTATCCTAACAATCTTGCTCAGCCTTGGAAAGACTTATAGCCTTAGAGATAAAGCCTTAATTAACCCCTTGAGAGAGATTTATAGCCTTAGAGATAAAGCCTTAATTAACCCCTTTGGAGAGACTTTCCGAGCTGGAGGAGTTAGATAATTCCTTCACTGACCGTTCATTAGCCCACTTACTCCAATGACATGCTCTTGTTATTCATTCCCGTTACCCTTACACTGTTTCATTCATCCCTGAAGGCCTTATCTAACACCTCCAGTCTGAAAAGTCTCTCCTGAGCTGAAAAAATCGTCTAGAGGCGGAAAGAATATACTGAAAAATACTTCGCAGGATTTGAAGGGGTTACAAGAGGCTGCCCATATGATGCGCTAAATCGTGTTAGTATCAAGAGCGAAATGCAATTGGCGTCCTCGAGGAAAAGGCGTGAAATGACTATTATTATTATTATTATTATTATTATTATTATTATTATTTTATCAGGCAAACCGTATCAGTCTTATATTACCGCTTTAGGTGAGAGTACGTTAACAGTATCAGTAGTAATATAGTTTTTTTTTTGTCATCTGATGGAACTGGACCACTCACAGTAAGCCTAGATTGTATGGCAGGAATGAGTCTCCTTGGTTACTAGTCAGATTAACCCTCCAGTCTATACAGTATACTTGGCCATCAACTGAATTGAAGGAAGGTAGGGGTCTAGGTCAGATCAGAGTGAACGCGGTAGTGAGCCCAAGGATTTTTTTTTTTTCAATTCTTGCTCTTTTCGGACGATTTTTATATAGCATAGGGGAGATTTTTCGATTTGCAGGGGTTAGATTTAGCCTTCGTTATTTCCCTCAGACCAAGAGAGATCCCATAAACTGAATATAATCGTCCTGAGGCACCGAGAATAGAATAAGTCGTGATGGCAGTGAAGATCTGATTACCAGTGAGAATATTTACCATCGATATTAGCCACAG
Organism: Birgus latro; assembly: GCA_018397915.1. NCBI lineage: Eukaryota > Metazoa > Arthropoda > Malacostraca > Decapoda > Coenobitidae > Birgus > Birgus latro. The sequence continues at coordinate 2,615 of JAGKTI010024558.1, read as the reverse complement.
TATGCTGAGATTGTGGGTCGGGATTTTATTTCGTGTTGATAGTATCTGACTCTTGATGGGGTGTTTTATAGTCGGTTTATCTTCATCTGACAGGAATGAGTCTCCTTGGTTACTAGTGAAATTTATACTCCATTCTGACTACACCTGGCCAACAACCGAACTGAAGGTGGTCACAGCTTTTTGTCAGGTGAAATTAAACGGGGTATAGTTACAGGCGTTACAGCAGCGATTTAATTCAGTACATAAAACAGCGTGGATGGCTTGTGTCTGTGGGATGAAGAATTTTGAAAGGTCAGGTAAGTAATCAGTAAATATTATGCTAGTAATATTTCCCTACTTTTGTGTTTGCCTTTTTACGGTTTCTGAATTATTGCACACCTTCCATTTATTAGTGGGAATTAAGGTTACGTTAGTGATGATGATGATGATGATGCCCATGACCGTAACTGACCATATTTACTACACAGTATACAAGGACAAGCAACATCCATCATGACACACACACACATACACACATACACACACACACACACACACACACACACACACACACAAAATCCTGCACTTTTGACATGTAACTTTTGCCCTGAGCAGTCCTAACGTCTCCATCTTACAGACTCAGAGCCGGAAAAGAACAAGACAATTAAAAAAAAGTGCATGCATAGTGCCGTGTTTACAGACGAAAACATGCGTCTTGTGATGAATGATGCTTGTAGCCCCATGGTAAGGAGAGCCTCAAGTCTGTAGTTACATAATGTCGAATGTTTGACTATTTATACCTTATTATGGCCTACATTTTTGTCCATTTCCAGCTAAGTTCACGTAACTCAAGTGGCAGAACAAGACAATTCTTTCAGTAGCACCTCTTGGCTACTACCATCATTTTCTAATGCTAATCTATTGACAGAATTCGGTAATCAAGATAGATGAACTGCAATTTTAGGCCGAGTTGAGTAAAAACACTATAGGAATGTACAGTTCCTGACACAAATATCTACCCAGTTCACTGCGATAAAAAACGAGGAAGTGAGCAGTGATTTTCAGACTTCATTGTTACGATCTTCGGAGTCTTATAAAGTTTTCAGAATTTTAGGCATGAGGTTCATTGTTCATCTAAAAGTGGAGGAATATTCTTGTTCACAACTGTACCTGTACTGTATTCGTTTCAGGTACAAGACCCTTGGCTACAACCAGTACCGTGACAACTGTGAACTCAGCAACAGGGACAGGGCCACCACAAGCGACCTCGTCAGGGATGAAGACTTTGACTACTACGAGAGGGACTATGAGAGTAAAGATTGTTACTCGTAAGTACAAAAATTAAGTGATAATTAACGTTTTATTTAATACAGTAGATAAGTACTTGGAAGCAGACAGATAGGAAAAGTGTGTGTGTGTAATTCACCGGGTCGGTTAGGATCACTTGGTCGTGATCGTCAGCTTTTACCCTCCCGGAAGGGAGATGAGAGCTCATATAGTCCGATCTTATGGCAAGGCTGTGACCTTCACACACGCACACACCCATCCCCTTGCTCAAGGGGGACAATAACCACCCACTTCGTCAGTGAAACGTTTCTCAACCCGAGCGAGGTGCGAACTCCCGTCTACCAGATGGCAAGCGAGAACGTTACCACTGCGCCAGCGGGCGGTGTGTGTGTGTGTGTGTGTGTGTGTGTGTGTGTGTGTGTGTGTGTGTGTGTG
>JAGKTI010024557.1:0-14330 GCA_018397915.1 Birgus latro | reverse complement strand
CCACATGTCGGCGGGACAGTGTTTCGTCTGGTGATTCGATTCGCGGACTGTGAACCGCAAGTTTCATGACGCCCTCGTTGAGGCGACAGCGCTTTTGTTGGTGGGTGCACGTGTAAAGGCAGACGGTAGTCTTCATTATAGTCTCATAGTTCCTCGTACGTTAGTAGTTCAGGCATTGCAACACGCCCACGAATTGACCGGACACCTAGGGCAGAAGAAAACTATTAAGAAAGCGGAAGAACTGTATTACTGGCAAAACTTAAAAGTAGATGTGTCTGATTATGTTAAAAAGTGTGTAACTTGTCAAAGATTTAAGCAGAACACTGGGCTGCAGCAACAGTGGAAAGAATTGCCCCCAGTGAGTAAACCACTGGAGAGGATTGGTATAGATCTCACAGACATGGTTGCTGGAACCCAGGGTTATCGATATGTGCTTACTGTAGTGGACCATTATAGTCGTTTTGTCAGGTTTTCCCCCCTTACAAGTAAACAGACTCCACAAATCACAGACAAGCTAGGGCAGTATGTGGCAGATTATGGCACTCCCCGTGGAATTGTCCTGGATAACGGAGGAGAGTTCACCAGTCAAGAGTTCCAGCGATTTTGCCAGTGACATCAAATCACGTTGTATTATACGACCCCTTATCATCCCCAAGGAAACGGAGTGACAGAGAGGATGCACAGGACCCTGAAATCCGTCCTCTCCGCTTTATGTTAGGGCCACCCTCTACGATGGCCCCAGTTGCTCCAGTCTTGTCAAATCGCCATGAACCAGGCGGTACATACTTCAACGGGTCAGCAGCCGTGCTTCGCCTTCTTTTCTCGCCACCCTCCAAGACTAGTCAGTGCGTCATTACCTTCAGTCGATGGCGAGGAAGACTAGATCACCACAGCTCATGCCCTTATACGGGATACTCACAGGAAAATGTCGAGAAGGTACAGGGATGTAGCCAGTAGAAGGCGGAAAAATCAAGTGGTGGAAGTTGGTTCTCTTGTATGGGTCAAGAAAGAAACAGTGATTCCTGGCACGTGTCGCAAACTTAACGTAAAGTGGGATGGTCCGTATCGAGTGGTGGAAGTGTTAAGAGAAGGTAGCGGGTATGTAGTGGAAAATGTATTCACAGATAAAGTGTTGCAAAGAGCTGCCGGACAAGTAAATCCCTATTATGGAGGGGAAGAGTGGCTTTTAGAACCCCTGGATGAAGCGTTCATACCTGATCCAGAGGGTGAGCAATTACCACCACGTGAAAGACGACCTCCACGTAGACTAATCGAGGAATGCTAATGTGCTGTAGAGTGATGATGTTATTTTTTTGGGAGGGGGGAATGTGGTCGGGTGATGTAAAGTTGTTGAGATGGTTATGGTAACATTTAGTCAAGTGTTGGATAGGGAAGTGTGTGCGGGTCGGACCGTCTGATTATTGACTGTGTAGTTTGTGAGTTCAGAGAGAGTTTATCTCGTTTGTCGTGGTTAATCGTAGTGTGTGTCATGGGCGTAGCCCAGTTCAGTGGGAAAATTAAGATGCTTTATTTCGAGGGAAACTGCAGTACTCCCTCAATCTACAGTCAGCACGGCTTAGGGTGTAACAGTGACTTCAGGACCTGACAGGCGCTCGTCAGTTACTAGGTGGAGAGCTGGAAGCAAAAGGTAGTATGAATGGGAAGCGTAAATGAGGAAGTGGGTTGAATGTGTGTGAAGCGCCCCTGGGACGATCCTAGCAGCGAGAGTACAGGTTTGTCCAGGTGAGACGACCATGTTAGCATCCAGGCAGGAGGTTGGCTGGGGCACAATTTCTACTGAATTTTCGGTAGTTCATTGGTGACAGAGAAGCGACCCCCTGGGGTACGCATTTAATTCGTGGACCGACAGGTGCCACTTATAGGGAGCATCAGATAGTGAGAGCACTGTCTTAATTTGGAGTTCATAGAGTAAATTCACAGTCAAGTTGGGTAAGTCTGTCCCGTCCGCACACAGGTCTCTAGGAAGTGTAGTAGAATGTATTGTGTGAAGACTTATGATGTTTACATTTTTTTGGGGGGGAGGATAAACCCGTGTAATGCCATTTTTCTTGCATATGATATAAATAGTATAAGAGTAATATAAGTTAGTATAAGTATAGTGTAAGTATATAATGTATGTAATTTACGTTAGGTTATGTACGTGTTAAGTGTGAATTTTGGACCATGTTAAGATGATGCAAAGTATGTGAAGTGGACTTTGTAATTCATTTTTTGGGCTTGATTTTATTTAAAGGGTAGTAGGGAAGTAAATGGGCGTGTGGAGTGAGTGGACGTGCAAATTCACGTCTGGTTTCGATAAAGTGGCGTAGAAAGTTAATTTGAGACTTAAATTAGCGATGAGTCATATTTACACCTAGAATTCAGAATTTTGTAGTTGAGCTTGTGTTTGTCGTCTTGTTGTACTAAATAATGATGTCGAACAACTTAAGTAAAGCCTGACTATTGATTATTGTCATAGTTAACCGCAAAATTAATTTATTTGGCACAGACATCAGTTGTAGGCTAGCGTCGTGGGTGAAACAGAGAAATTGTGTCAATGCGTGATTTTAGGCATCGATTTTAAGATTGTTAGACCTATGTTACTGCCACAAAATTTAAATCATCATAAGTATTTTTTTATAAGAAGAGTACTGTGTAAGCTCCTTGTTGCAAATTCTTGAACGATGATATAACTTGTAGACTGTAGCGTAATTGTTCGAAGTTAGTACCGGGTAGTAAAAACGTAGCGGGTGTTAGTGGGAGCGGCTTGCCTTCTACCCACTAAGCGTCACTCCCGAGTTGAACATCATTGTGGGTGGACGTCCGCAGGTAATGTTCCCGAGTCATTCACGGTATTTCTCCCTTATACGTCATCATAATTAGTTGTCGTTATAACTATATTTAAAGTAAGTTGTCTGATAATATTATCAATGCCATTATGTGACTCCCGAGTTGAACATCATTGTGGGTGGACGTCCGCAGATAAGTTGTGTCATCATGCGGAGCACTGTGGGTCACAGAGTCCAGTGTTTCCAGTGCGTCGAGCCTCACAGCCTCTAGTGCCTAAAGCCCTTACACGCTTTCCACTTAGTCGCTTTCAATTCACAGTATCGTCAAAGTCGATTGGTCCACTTTAGTAAGTTTATTATTCATTTAGTGTAATATTTTGGTTATAAGTGAGTGAGAAGCGGAGTGGTAATACTTCGTCATGCAGAGCGCTGTGTACGCAGAGATTGCATTCTGTATTATTCTTAGTTTATGATTAATTACCTAGATATGTTCTATGGTGCAAACCCAGGTAAAATAGGGATGATTTCTTTAAAAGTAGAATAAACTGTGTAACACGTTGTAAACTGGGTATCACTACGAGTCCTTATGAGACCGTGGTTTATGGGAGTTTCCCCTGTTGATGTAATTTTCTATAACAGTCGGGTTGAGTGTAATCGTATGTACGTGTGTATTCGTATTGGACGAGTAGATCTGTTGTGAGCAGATTAATCAGCATCCTGTTGGATGTAAAGCCTAAGAGCCTCTGTAGCGGTACACACTTGAATAATTTCTGTGTACTGTGTCATGTGAGTCAGGTGATTTATAAACTGTGGAGAAGAGAGCTTCCATTCTCTCAGATATTCTGGTGTATCGGAGACAATTGCTTTACTAAGTTCCAGTAATTAATTCTTGTTCGTTATTCTATTCATTCTGTGTAATTTAAGGTTAGCAATATAGATAAGTATACTTTTTTGTATGTGTTCAGTATAAATCCTCTGGGGAGTATTACATATGACCAAGTGGCCTGCAAGGCATGTTTCATCTATGAGATCCACGGTCTCATATATTATACTCACGCTACCCTGTTATTGCCATAGGCCTTTTGTCCCTTTTTCCATCGTACGGGACTAATATCATTAATACTTTTTTTTTTCCCCGGCAACTGCTGGGTGGTGGCAGCATACCATATTACTTCAATTATTTAACGAGGCCTTCTTAATATTCTGGCAGTAACAGAAAACACTGAACTATTAATTTATATTCATTTTGAAGGGAATTCAAATTCTCAAGAGTATCAAAATTCTATTGTTACACTGTTGTCAAAGTGGTGGGATCATTATTAATTAATTTCCCTCAAGGGTGCTAAAATTTCGCGCCCTTACACAACTCTTTATATTAATCACGACTGGTACTTAAGCCAGCTTTTGGCATTAATCCTTAAATCCGTTGTGCTAGCTAGGAGTTTGGCTCACCCAAGATCGGGATATTATTATTTGAATGTTAAGGGGAGAAACTAACTTTCTCAGAGGCCAACGGTACAATACTACAGCCTACTTGAGCGTCTAGTCTCTGCTGTGTACCGTTGAGAAAGTCTATAAATTCTCGACTCTAGAGAATTGGCAAAGTAAGCCAGCATAATAGTGAAATCGCTACTTGATTTCACGAGTCTATTCTCTCGTAATAAATGACTCGATAGTCATTCCTAGCACACATAGCTATACACTGTACACTGTATACTCCAATTATACAATAGTACATTTTCCTTCTGAATTACATTATTCCCCCTGACAGGATGTGTGTTGAGCGAGAGATGGTGATTGGAAATACCTTTTTTGAGAAGAAAGATATAAGCATACATGGGTGAGACAGGAAGTTGGAAGGGTTGTTGACAGAGCATTGATAGACTATGTGGTTGTTTCCGGGAATGTAATAGGAAGATTGCTAAACGTGAGAGTTTTGAGAGGGGAAGGTGGAGATATGTCTGACCACTACCTGGTGGAGAGAAAGTTGAGAGTAGGTAAGAGATGGGTGAGAGCTAGGAGAGTTAGGTGTGGCATGGAGGTTTTGAAAGTGAGTGAGTTGGATAAAAGAGAGAAAACGATAGAGTATCAGGAGAAATTGAAAGATGCATGGAATGCAGTGAAAGATCAAGAGAATGGAAGTGTGGAGGAGGATGGTAGTTGTTTAAGAGTGCTGTGGTGGGGCATGCGGAAGAGGTGTGTGGTGTGAGACGAGTGGGTGGTGGTGTAAGAAAGGGAAGTGAATGGTGGTGCGAGGAAGTAATTATGGCTGTGGCCGAGAAGAGACGTGCATATGAATTGTGGCTGCAGAGGAAGGATGAGGTGTCATATGAGAGGCATAAGGAAAAGAGGAATAGGGCGAGAAGGGCTGTGCGTGATGCTAAAGTGGTAGCAGATGAGAGGTGGGGTAGGCGGTTGACTGAAAATTTTCAACAGAATTTGAAAATGTTTTGGAAGGAGGTGAAAAGGGTGCGAAAGGGAGAGTCTGGGAAGGAAAAGTGAGTAAAAAGCAGAGGATGGAAGGATGTTAATTGAGTTGTATTTAGGTACTCCAAAACCAAGCTTAGACATGACAGTGGTGGTGAAACAAGTTACACTGATTGATCAGTAAGGTATTTGTAACATTATCTGGTTTGCCTTAGCAGCATAATCATATTCAATATATTGATATGGACCATAAAATGTGCAGCAAACTAACCTGGGTCCATTTACAGGAACTTAGAGCCACTTTGCACCAAAGCTTTTGAGGGTAATCTTCGCCAGTGAGACCTGAGAAACAACGACAACGTATGTTATCTACTGCTGCTTTCTCAGGTGACTGAAAATGTAGACACATGGATGATGATAGCACAGAATGAACCAGCCTTTACTGTGAGGACAGGTCTGAAAAGGACGTTTAAGCATAGCTGTCTCGAGTCCCATTCTTGGCCAGGTGACCCACAAGAACTTAACAGCAATCCAGCTGATTCCATGATTTTTGGAGGACGGTCATTGCGACCACGGGATGTGTGCAACTCACGAGACAACTGGACCTTATTGCTGTCAAACTTTACTAACCTCTCTATGAGTGTTTGACAACAAAGAAAGAGTAATTGATAAATCTGACGGAAATTTTATCATAAGGTGCGTGTACTCTCTTCTCATTAAGATTCCATGACAGAAAATTTCAATCACAATAAGAAAAGCGTTGCAGTCGTTTACGGAAAATGGAGCCCAAAATATGCCAAAGAGGATGGAAAGTGTTTCATAATAAGAACTCTAGTTCCAGCACGTCTGTCTGTCAGCAGAAAATAATTGAGGGACAAATAGACAGTGAGAAAAGTAAAAAAAAAAAAAATATACGATAGACAGAGGTGGTTAGATGGAGGAAGAGAATTAATGTTTACAAGACGTTTATAATGTGTAAGTGATTCGGATATTGTACGTAAATTAAAAATATAATAAATATCAGCAAAGAAGGCTAAAAAATCTAGCGAGAATTAATCAAAAGGGTGAAAGAAATACAGTAAGAAATGATCTATTAAAAACAATAATAAGAGCCGTTTGAGAATGTTATGTGTTCATCATGACTGCCGTTACTTCAGCCCAAACTACCAACTAAAAGGTGGAATTTGAGAGGATTCATAAACACCATACAGAACACAAAAGCAGGAAAACCATCAAACAAAGTACCCAGTGAAAAAGGTGCCAAAAAATCATCCCTGCCTCCGAAGATATGGCTCTAACTCACACCTTTCTTCCTCTAACTCACACCTTTCCTCATGTCTGCATGTTGAAGAATACTCTTATGCTCTCTCTCTCTCTCTCTCTCTCTCTCTCTCACTCTCTCTCTCTCTCTCTCACTCTCTCTCTCTCTCTCTCACTCTCTCTCTCTCTCTCTCACTCTCTCTCTCTCTCTCTCACTCTCTCTCTCTCTCTCTCACTCTCTCTCTCTCTCTCTCACTCTCTCTCNATGTTATGTGTTCATCATGACTGCCGTTACTTCAGCCCAAACTACCAACTAAAAGGTGGAATTTGAGAGGATTCATAAACACCAGACAGAACACAAAAGCAGGAAAACCATCAAACAAAGTACCCAGTGAAAAAGGTGCCAAAAAATCATTCATCTCATCCCTGCCTCCGAAGTTATGGCTCTAACTCACACCTTTCTTCCTCTAACTCACACCTTTCCTCATGTCTGCATGTTGAAGAACACTCTTATTCTCTCTCTCTCTCTCTCTCTCTCTCTCTCTCTCTCTCTCTCTCTCTTTGCCCGTCTGTCTGTCTGGCTTTGTCCTCCTGTGTCTGTCTATCTGTCTGTTTCTGTCTATCTGTCTGTTTTTTTCTGTCTGTGTCTGTCTGTCTGTTGCTTGCCGGAATCGAAAGATTCGGCAAGCATGTTGGTGAGTTCCGTGTGTTTGTCTGCCTGTCTGTCGGTATCTGTCTGTCTATCACTCTGTGTTCTCTGTCTATCTGTCTGTGTCTGTCTACTAGTCTGTCTATCTCTCTCTTTCTCTCTCTCTGTAATTGTCTGTCTGTGTCTATCTGTGTCTGTCTGTTTGTCTGTCTGTCTGTCTCCATGTATCTGCCTGTCTGTGTCTGTCTGTCTGTATCTGTCCGTCTGTTTTTCTGTCTGTGCCTGTCTGTCTGTCTCTCTCTGTGTTTGTCTCTTTCTTTCTGTCTGTCTGTTATTGTCTATCTGTTATTGTGTGTGTGTGCGTGTTTGTGTGTGTGTGTGTCAGTCTGCCTGTCTGTGACTGTCATTCTGTGTCAGTCTTTGCGTATGTCAGTCTATCTGTCTGTGTGTCTGTGTCTGATTGTCTGTTCTGTCGGCCTGTGTCTGTTTGTCTATCTGTCTGTCTGTCTGTGGGTCTGTTTATGGCTGTGTGTTTGTTCTATCTGTCTGTGTCTGTTTTTGTCTATCTGTCTATATTTGTCTGTTTGTGTCTTGCACTGTGTTTATCTGTGTGTCTGTCTGTCTGTCTGTCTGTCTGTCTGTCTGTCTCTCTTTCTCTCTGTTTTATAATTCTACCCTCCTCTGTGCTAAAAGGTTTCTCACGTTCTCGGCTGCAAACAAAGAAGCAGAGAGAAGAAAGGCTAAGAGTGGACGTTGACACCCGCTCTGCCCAATACTGTTTGACACAGTGGCTACGCAGTACATAGTATATAATTGTCAGGGGGAAAATGTAATATCAAGAGGAAAATGTAATATTGTATAACTGGAGTATACAATGTATAACTATGTGTGCTAGGAAAGACTATCGAGTCGTTTATTACGAGAGAATAGACTCGTGTAATCAAGTGGCGATTTCACTTTTATGCTGGCTTACTTAGCCAGTTCTATAGAGTCGAGAATTTATAGACTTTCTCAACGGTACACAGCAGAGACTAGACGCTCAAGTAGGCTGTAATATTGTACCATTGGCCTCTGAGAAAGTTAGTTTCTCCCCTTAACATTCAAAATAATAATATTAATAATAATAATAATAATCAGGATCTTGGCTGAGCCAAACTCCTAGCTAGCACAACGGATTTAAAGATTAATGCCAAAAGCTGGCCTAAGTAACAGTCGTGATTAATATAAAGAGTTGTGCTAACGTGGAGTAGCAAAAGTGTACTAAATATGTGGGAAAATTAAACATGACTGTTACATTAACAAAGCTCAAGAAAACGAACTGTAAATTTATTGAATACAAGAAAATAAGTTTACGTTACATGACTGCAATTCAAATCAAGAAAGAGACATGAACTCACTCAAACACTCAGACAAATAGCTTAAAAAAACTTAAGTTTAGGAAAAACAAAAGAAAATACTGATCAGTATAGGTGAGACCGTGCTGCTGTCGATCACCAAGTTGGTGGAAGCTTCGGGAATTCACGTCAATACAAGCTGAGATCTGAAATCGCTAAGAAAAGTGATCACTCGAGCATTCGTAAAACATTACTAGCACGCTCCGAGACTAGAAACAGACTGGCTATGGTTTTGAGTGTCTGACACAAGGGCGTGTGAAAGGGTGTGGCCAGGTAAAGGCCAGAGAGGCGGAAGCGATAATTCAGAAATTATCGCTCAGAGGAATGCACCGTCTGCACATAAAAACAATCAGTCATGAAAGAATGACAAAAGTTTTGACAACTTGATGCGAATATAAGTACGCGAGCGGATGGTTGAGAGAATCAGCAAAATCTTGTGCATTTCAGAATAATTCGTTGCTCCTGCAAAATCACTCATTGTCACAATTTATGTTACATAATTTTACAATGTAGAAAATTCGTGACATTATGCCCCTGAAAAATCACATTTTACTCTGGAAAAATTAGACATTATATACAGTATATCTATATACACCCTAGCTGAGTCACACAAGATTCACACTGTGGTGTGTGCACTATCCTGTTACAGGAGAAAAGCATTGTCGCCTATGAGCGAAAAAAAACTCGTATTTACATTAAAAGAAGAAAGCTTGAGGGAAAAACTCCGAGACGACATTGAAAAATCCTGCACTCAGGTCAAACTGAGCGAAAGTTCGCTACATTTACATTGACAACTAGTTGTTATGTAGCGTGGTGTATGTGATACACGGAGTAGGTGTAACAGTTGTAGTGTAACTGTACCTACGTGTAAAGCAATAATAATAATTCAAATTAAGGCAATAATAAAGGCGACGAGGGAAGAGGAGAAGAGGTGGCAGCATGCAGCAGAGACATTCAATGGTCCTGGACATCTTCTTCACCCAACAACTGTACCCGTGGAATGAGTCAAGGTGGAACATCAATAGTGTCATTGTGAGAATTTGTACTAAATTACAATTTCATCCACCCAGCAATCAATCCATACACAACAGAAAGTATACTTTAGCTGAAAATCAGTTAACAGCAAGTTTCGTACATAGGAGGTCGCCATTATTTCCTTAATAGTTGCCCTTTTTAACCTATACTTATGCCTAATAAAGGGCTCATCGTCGGTGTCCTCGGTTGGGATCGTCGCGACTGCCCGTTTGTTATCGGTGTCCTCGGCTGGGATCGCCGTGACTGCACACTTATAGCTATACTTATTATTACAAAGGGCTCGTTGTCAGTGTCAGCGGTTGGGATCACCGCGACAGCCCATTTGTCATCAGTGTCCTCAGTTGGGATCACCGTGACTGCTCGCTTATAACTATACACTTACTATTACAAAGGGCTCGTTGTCAGTGTCTTCGGTTGGGATCACGACAACTACTCGTTTGTCCTCGGTGTCCTCGGTTGGGATCGCCGTGACTGTGCACTTATAAGTAATAAAGGTAAGTCGAGAATCCTTATGAAAACTTGGGCAGGTCACATTTTAACACCCTGCGTGGGTGTGAACACTCATGTGGCATTTCTGTAATCTCCAGGAATTCTCAGAGAGGCCCACAGCTTGAGACACACCACAAGGTAATTCAAACACAGCCTCAGATTGCCTCTGTGGGGTCTCAAACTTCCCCCTTAACCTACGGTACATACAATATGTACAAGCCCTTCGCTTACAACTAACCAGGGCTTGTCGTCAGTGTCCTCTGTTGGGATCGCTGCGACTGATCATTTGTCCTCGGTGTCCTCGGTTGGGATCACCATGGCTTTGCACTTATGAGCTACGGTACATATGTATGTACAGACCCTAGACGTATTATGTCCCATAGGGCCAACAAGCGAGACATGAGATCTTAGCAGCATAGCACTGACTGGGTACCAAGCTAGTTCTTGGATTCCTCAAATCTGGTAGAACAGCACAATCTTAGGGAACCCAGTGTACGACAGATACCCACATTAATCATCATTCAGCAGGCGAGACATCAAGTCTGCACCCACATTGCCACTGCCTTCTCTCTCATACGACTCAGAGATTATGGGCATGCATTCAAACAGCACAGGAAGGAAACTTTCCTGAATGGTGGTACGTCGACACACATTACAGGAGTGCACAAAACTATCTATTTCCTGTCCCATTCCTGGCCAGAAAAAGTCAGCACGGATACGGCCTTGGGTTTTCTTTTTGCCCATATGACCTCCTGATGCTGAACAATGACCCCATTATAACACTGCTTGGCGGTAGTTCACGGGAACGACAAACTGCAGTCAAACCTCGCCCTCCAGTGTTCATAACTCACGGTAGAGCCGTCCTTGTTTGCGAAAGAACCTGGCTCGTCCACCCCGTGAATACTTGGTCACTTTACCCTTTTGTTTCTTCCACACAACAGCGAGTGTCGGGTCAGATCAGATCTCGCGGCAATGCAATGGCCACCGGGGTGACACAGTTTGGAGCCTTGGCCATGGCTCGTGTTATTGCAGCCGAAGTCTGAGTAGTGACATCTGTGGTGCAACTAAACTTAGCACCTGGTATGTTACCTATAATGAGGTCAAACATAGGTTCTTGCATGACAACTGCATCTGTTGAACCTGTGTAAAAGGGAGATGCTACCTGGATACGTGCCTCAGGGAACAATCTCACTGATCCGTCAATAAGCTGAGCTTGGATCTGTCTGCCTGTATATTCTTCAGGACGAACAAGACTCTGCCTGAGAGTACAACCTGAGGAACCACTGTCTCTCAGTACATTAACAGAAACACCTCCCACAAACCCTGGCTAAACAAGGAGGGCACTGTTACCTGTGGGAGGGCCTATGGAGGAAGCGGCCAGCCATTGATAAGGCTGCATGGCACACAACTCTTCAAATCTGACAGGACTAGATGCCTTAGGGGTCGTACCCATACTAGGTGCATGAGGAGTCGTACCTGAACTAGGTGCACGAGGAGTTGTGCTCACCATCTGGGGAGCAGGAGCATTGACGACCTGTGGAGGAGAATTCACCGTCTGAGTGTGACTAGAAAACTGTGAAGGAGGACCTGTGATGGTGGGGATGGCACCATCGTGTGCCTGTTGGGGAATGAAGGCTGCATTTGCCTCCTGCCTCCCATACACTGGGGCTGGTGCTGAAAAGATTTGTCCTGGTTGCCGATTGCGTGACTGATACTGCTGCTGCTTTGGGTACTGCTGCTGGTTAGGGTACTGCTTGTACCTCTTCCAGTCAGATTTCTGTGTATTCTGCCTCTGGTCCTTCTGCGGTTTGTTTCGACCTTGGCCATTATTCTGAGAACGGCCTTGATGCTGGGGTTCAGTCTGGGATTGCTTACCAGACTTAGCAGTATCTTTCTTATTCCATGGCTGTTGCCTACGAGTTTGGTACCCGTACGCAGTAAAGAAAGCATCAGCTTTTTCCACCATTTGGTTTGCATTCTTCACTTTGGACATCTTGAGCTGGGCCATAAGCTCAGCAGGCCACGACTTTTCCAGCTGTGTGCGCAACACGAGGTCGATCATTCCCTATCGCGTGCTGGGAGTCTCGTCCTTCTCCATCCACTCGCCTAAGTATGCCGTGAGACGGTCAAGGAACTGAACAGCTGTCTCCATTTCCTGGAGACGCGCCTTCATGAACTGATTCCTAGCATGATCAATGGTAAGACCGTACGCTTTGATGAGTGCGGTCTTTATCATCTCATATGTGAGATTATCTCCGCGAATTCTGTGGAAAATGTCGAGGGCAGGGCCCTCAAACAAACTAAGGAACTGAAGCCGCTTAACTGCCTCATCCAGATCGTACAGCTTTGCCATGTCTTCGAAACAAGCTATAAATGGCTCGATTCTCTCGCCTTCCTTGTAAGAAGGAAGCTTGAGACGTGGAGTTGCTAGAACAGGTGCTGAGAAAGCGCTAGCAGAACTTGGGTTAGCTGCACCCGATGTGGCTGAAGCCAAGGAGTCTCGCTCCAGCTTCAGTACTTCCAGCTCGTGTTTTTCACGTGCCTCGCGCTCAGCATGCTTGTGTTCACGAGCTTCGCGCTCGTGTTCACGTTCTCTCTCACGTGCCTCCCGCTCCTTCTCTTTCTGATGCTCCTCGTATTCGCGTTCCTTTTGGCTTTCCTCGCGCTCAATTTTCCGCTCTTCATGGGCGGCATTCTCACGTTGCTGCTCGTAATTGAAGCGCGACAGGACATAATCTCGAATTTCCTGGGGGTTAGTAAGCCCCATATCCTTAGATTCTTGCACATATGCACTGGATTCCGTCATGCTTAGTTTGAGACTGAGTGACAAAAGTAAGAGTGAGTGAGTAATTTGGAAATAATTCCAAGTTAGGAGTTTATCCTGGAATGAGGTCGTCAGATGTCAGGGGGAAAATGTACTATCAAGAGGAAAATGTAATATTGTATAATTGGAGTATATAATGTATAGCTATGTGTGCTAGGAATGACTATTGAGTCATTTATTATGAGAGAATAGACTCATGAAATCAAGTGGCGATTTCACTTTTATACTGGCTTACTTCACCAATTCTCTAGAGTCGAGAATTTATAGACTTTCTTAACGGTACACAGCAGAGACTAGACGCTCAAGTAGGCTGTAATATTGTACCGTTGGCCTCTGAGAAAGTTAGTTTCTCCCCTTAACATTAAAAAAAAAATAATAAAAATATTAATAATCAGGATCTAGGCTGAGCCAAACTCCTAGCTAGCACAACGGATTTAAGGATTAATGCCAAAAGCTGCCCTAAGTACCAGTCGTGATTAATATAAAGAGTTGTGCTAACGTGGAGTAGCAAAAGTGTACTAAATATGTGGTGAAATTAAACATGACTGTTACATTAAAAAAGCTCAAGAAAACGAACAGTAAATTTACTGAATACAAGAAAATAAATTTACATTACATGACTGCAATTCAAATCAAGAAAGGGAAACGCACTCACTCAAACACTCAGACAAATAGCTAAATAACCCAAAACTTAAGCCTAGGAAAAACAAAAGAAAATACTGATCGGTATAGGTGAGACCATGCTGCTGTCGATCACCAAGCTGGTGGAAGCTTCGGGAATTCACGCTAATACAAGCTGAGATCTGAAATCACTAAGAAAAGTGATCACTCGAGCTTTCGTAAAGCATGACCCGCATGCTTCGAGACTAGAAACAGACTGGCTATGGTTTTGAGTGTCTGACGCAAGGGCGTGTGAAAGGGTGTGGCCGGGTAACGGCCAGAGAGGCAAGGCAGAAGGGATAATTCAGAAATTATCGCTCAGAGGAATACGTCTGCACATAAAAACTATCACTCGCGAAAGAATGACGAAAGTTTTGACAACTTGATGCGAATATCAGTACGCGAGCGGACGGTTGAGAGAATGAGCGAAATCTCGTGCATTTCAGAATCATTCGTTGCTCCCACAAAATCACTCGATGTCACAATTTACGTTACATAATTTTACGATGTAGAAAATTCGTGACAATAATGACTGATGGTTGAGGCAACTTTTTATTCTACTTAGAGCCATACGATTTCTATATCTTACAGTACGGACGGTAAATGTGTCACCATTAATCCGGCGCAAGTAATAATTCCAAGCAACTCCAGATGGTTTTATACAGCTGAAAGTTTAGAACACAGTAATTAGAATGTTAAAACTGTTGCCATTAATCCCTTCACCGTGAGAATATTTTAGTATCCCATTCCAGTTAACGATAGACGTTAATATTCGGATGTGAGGCTCATATGAGCCTGCGTGT
>JAGKTI010024556.1:0-14330 GCA_018397915.1 Birgus latro | reverse complement strand
CTCTCTCTCTCTCTCTCTCTCTCTCTCTCTCTCTCTCTCTCTCTCAAGCCTGTAAGTTAACTGCTGAGAGCCCTATGACTGTTAGACATCCAGTTTTCAAATTGCATTAATTTACAGCTTTTCTGTGGGAAGGAAAGTACAACTATGGTATGGGAACAAGAGTATCTCCATTTTTGCAGTATTGTGTGCGGACAACTTAACTGATCTTAATGACTGTACTTCCATCAGTTTCAAGTTTCATATACTAACGCATTAACTTCCCATTGCTCAACAGACCATTGTAAATGCACACTGCTGAAAAGTATATGAATACTGATCAATACAATTTCTTCTGTGTCATTAGTAGTTGTGTGGCAAATACTAGTAAAATACCCTTTCCAGTTTTTTACATTACAGTATTAATTGCTTTACATGAGATAAAAGGGTCAAGATGATGATGATTAATTTCTGTTTTATAACTGCAAGTACTTTACGGTATAGTCAGTCTCGTATAAACAGTGAAAGCACTAGTAATCAGCCCTTTTTTCTTTTTTTTTCCTGATGAAATCTCTCCTGATTTAGCATTTTCCAAAACAGTGTGCAATAATTATATACAGTACCAGTGTCTGCTTTATATTCACAGAGGAAACTGAATTTGCAGTATTAATAAAAATGGAGTACTGTAATAGAATTTGCAGAGTGATGATTAAGTGACTTTAAAATGAAATTGGCTTTATTGCCAGGAGGATGTGGCCTGATAAAATCTGGATGTAATGTTAAATACATTGTAGTCTTTAGTTTCAGATTAAGAGTAGAAACAATTACTACCATACTTATGTACATCTACCACCTGAACTACTGCTGTGGCACTACTATTACTGCAGCCAGATACCCACTTCTGTTAGTGTCTCTGAGGTGACCAGTTCAACTACTATATGAAAGTCTGGATTAATTTACCTGAGTCTTTGGGGATTCTTAAGCTTATTTGGTTGTTCTGCAGTTGGAATACCCCCAGTTGGAGGTACAACCTTGTGAGTTTGATTCCAACGAGGTAACTGGCATTTTTTTGATAATGTAGCCATAAAACAGTGTATGAGTCTTATTATAAGATGTTTTCGTTTATTTATTATTATTATTATCTTTATTATTATTATTATTTTTATTATTATTATTATTATTATTATTATTATTATTATATTTGGCTGTTAATCACCATGAAGTTGAAAAAAAAAAAGTGTTCTGCTGTTCCTTATAGAGGTGATTTGGCAGTTTCTACCAAGATCAAGAGAATACCAGGTCGGTTTGTGGGGAGTGCCAGGAAACCATTTACAGTGCTGGGTGGTCACCATATAATTGGCCCATATGTGTTCATTACATGTCAACAAGTGGGTTGGCAGAAGGTTGGTGCCCCTCCCCATAAAAACAACTCAAAGTCAAATTGCCACCCCTCTTGGGATTATGGCACCTGGCTATATATAAAGATAGATAGAAAGAAAATGGGTACCTTTTTGTACATGATGTCATGTGGCCTCTTGTCTCAGTTTGGCACAAGCTGTCACCTTACTGTGATTTGGAGCATGCTGAATATTGTGCAGTTTATGGGTGTTATTTTTCCAATACTCAGCAGGGGAATTAATCTTTACATAGATTTCCACAAGATGACAAGCTCAGAAAGAATTGGGTTGATGTCTGTAGCAGAAAAATCTATGCCAAGAATGCATGGAATGTAGTCTGCATTTTGTAGGTGGGATGATCAGTGAACATAAAATTTTTGTAAAGAAGCCCCACCAGCGTTCTTTTTAAAGGAATGTTTGTGGAGTGATATTCTTCACAAGAATCACACACTGACAACACTGACATACTGATGTCACTAAAATGCTGCCAGCACTAACACAGTGACAACACTAACAATGACAGCACCAACATAGTGCTAACACAAGCACTGAACAATGAAGCAGTGACAGCACTAACACTGAACTCTGACACATTGGCAAAAGTAACATAGTGACAGCATTAACACACTGACAACACTAACACAGTGACAGTGCTCATACACTGACAACACTAACACACTGACAATACTAACACTGACAGCACTAACACCCTGAAAACTCCAACAACATCAACACTGTGACAGTGCTAAGAGTGACAGTGCTAACACTCAGAGAACTCTAACAAACTGATAATAGTAACACATTGAAGACACTGGAATACTGTAGTGATGACTAACACTGATAATTCTAACACACTGACAACATTATTATAATATCATTAACACTGTCAGCATAATAACACTGACAACTTTGACAACACAGAATTTGAAAAATAATGAACAAAAATGACAAAGGATGAATAAGGGAAAGATAAGAGGTGAAAGTGAAGGGAAAGTGAGAAGGGAAGGGATGAAAAAAATATAATGAGGAAAATAAATAATAAGGAAGAGAGGATAGTTGTAGGAGAAAGGAGAGTAGAGAGAGAAAGGGAGAGGGAGCATAGGAGAGAATGAGGGAGGGGGAAGAGAATGAGAGAGGAAGAGAGCAAAGCATGAAAAGAAGGAAAAAAGAGGGCTTTGAGGAAAGGAGGAGAGAGAGAGAGAGAGAGAGAGAGAGCAGATAAGGGAGAAAGTGAGGGAGGCCAGTTGTCACAGTGCCTCATGACATCATCAGAGGTCTGGCTAGGTGCACACAGGCTGACAAGCTATATCTCATGACCTTGGTTTCTACCAGGTGACAGTACCAGTTGTATGGGAATGGTGGATGGTATTTTGGAACACAACTTTGACTCATAACAAGAGCTGCCTGTACTAGACTACAGATGACTAGCCTTGGGCCCCTTCTCCTCAAAGGGATGATATGGATTTGGTAGTTACTGTTATGCTACTGTATGTCATCATGAATTAGAATTCATATGTTTCATTTTGAAAGTTCAGTTTCATATCTTGACGTGAATGTTTTCAAGATCTGAATGTCAATGTAGATTTTTTTTTTTTTTAATCATAGAATTTTATGTTTTACAAGTATGCTAACTTAACTTCTGTAGTAGATAATTCATTCCACTTAATCTGTTATAAGTGCCTTAAAAATATTTATTTCTATATAGAAGTGTGTCATCATGCTATTTTTATAAAGAAGTTATTATTTTTTCACTTGATTTAGAACATGGAGCATACCTAGTAAGAAACTTGTTGGTTTGTAAATAAAATATATCGCAGTTCTCTGACACTTTAATTATGTACTCTATAACCCAAATCCTTAGGAAGCCTCTGATAGCCACAGCCATGCCCGCAACACTGAAAAGGGAAAGAAATTATTTATGGATGAGGCAGAAGGGAGAACCCCAGGGGTCCCACCCTCTGTAAACTCTGGTTCAGGCAAAGATCTACCAATGTGCAAAATTTCATGTGAGTATTTAAAAACTATGGCATTGTTCCCCCTGAGGTGCAGTATCCCCCCCTCCTCCCCATGGTGGAGGGGTCACCAATGGAAGTCCCATCCTGCCTAAAACATGGCCAGGGGAATATCCACGGGTATGAAATATATTGTGTTAGTTTAAAATTATGATCATGTATAAAGGCCCCAGTGGCCACCTCCCCTGGGGGTGGCCCCTGTGGGTCTCACCCGGCATAAAATATGGCTCCTCACAAAGATCTACCACTATGTAAACTTTTACATTCTTAGGCAGGGGTAGAAAACTATATCATTATCCCCCTGGGGGCTGTCCCCTGCAGTGTGAGGGGTGACACTCGGTGGTTCCACCCTTCCCAAAACGTGGCTGGGGTGAACATCTATCAGTATGCAAAAGAACTTCACCCATGCATAACAACTTTGGCTGAGACCATCTGGGGTACCATCATACTTGCAACCTGGTGAGAGTGATGCTTTAACATCAAGCATCATTCATGTTCATAGGTAAAAAACTGGTCAAGCCTAACAGTTCTGAGTGGGACACCTTGGGGACACTATCCCCTGTGAGGGGGATCCAGCACCGCCTTACCGGAGGGAGGTCTATCTGTCATACAACGGGTTTAAGGTCCAACTACTTGTTCCTTAGACACGATGCCTAGTGCGGGGTCCTCTTTCTAGGCTGGGCTAGGTATTCTAGCAACACTAGGAACAGGGAATAAAAACTCTGGTGAACAACCTTACACATGTATTACCTTATTTGACTACAATTGAATACTGGGCAATGTATCACACAGTACAGTAGAGAATAGTATAGGCACTTTCAGTCAGGATCAGAGGACACTGCATGGGGCAGCGTAGCCTTGGGCTGCTGCAGGTGTGCACCCGGTGTCGTCAGGGTCCTGCCAGGTGAGGCGGCCTTCTTCTGGGGGTACAGAACTACTGCTGGTACAGGACTGCTGCTGGGGGTCGGATTGTCCAGGATCAGCTGTGGGGCGGCGTGGTGAGGTGCCCACTGCTGCAGAGGGGCCTTAGGGTCGGGCCTCTGGACTGGGCCTGAACAGGGAGAGCAGGCGCACCTGTCGCCACCTACTCCTGTGAACAGGACGTCGTCTGGCGGGATGGGGGAGGCCTCGGGTCTGTGCTCCTGGGCTGTCCCGGTGGGTCCGTGGGCTGTGGTCTCTCATGGGCTGCACTTCTGTCTGGTGGTGTCGTGAAGAGTCTGTCAGGGGTTGACGTCACTGGGAAGCAGGTCGTAGGGCTCAAACTCCGGGTAATTCCACGGAGCCTTGCCAGACCTCCAGAGAAGGGTCTCTGGGTGGAGTGAGGGTGAGGGATCCCACTCTGCCATAGGTGGAGGTGTGGCAAGCAAGGGAAGTCCTCGAAGGGGGAAGGCATGGGGGTAGGGGGTGAGGAGCAGCATGTAGCTGTTCTCTCCTTGGCACGGCAGGTGGCCGTAGCCAAGTCCCCTAGAGCTTGTCCCACAGAAATTACACCCCTAATGCAGCTGGTGGCCGTCACCGGGGTTACATGCGGATGCGGCTGGTGGCCATCACCAATGTCTCTCTTCCCTGCGGGATTGTAGGCACAATGCGGCTAGTGGCCGTCACCTGCCTACGGGTGCGGCTGGAGGCTGTCACCCGATTCCTGTTCCTCAGGGGGACTGTTGGAGTAATGTGGCTAGTGGCCGTCACCCTCCTGCCAGTGTGGCTGGAGGCCATCACCAAGTTACTGTCCTTTCTCAAGGAGGCAGTCGTAATGCGCCTGCTGGCCATCACCCGACTGTTGGTGCGGCTAGTGGCCGTCACCGAGTCCCTGTCTCTGGGAAGGTTTATTAACCAGGAGTGGCTGGTGGCCGTTACTCGGTCCTGTTGAGAGAGGGAAGCAGCTGCAGATGGCCATCTTGCCCCTGCTGCGGCAAGTGGCCGTCAACAAGGTGCTGTCTGGGGCTACTAGATTAGCTCCACCCTGAATCTGTGGAGTGCTGGCCCAGCTGGAGCATAATCTGATGTTACTGCCCACTCCGGTTGGTGTTGGTTGCGGGCAAGAGGGGCGTAAGGTAGTGGGGGAGATAATCCCCTGTACCCCGGAGTGCACATGCTCTAACTTAGCCTCCCTGTTGTTCCCTCCTGGGGTGGGGATTGCACCTTCATCATACTACTGTGTACGGGGAACTAACCTGGTGTGCATTTTACTACCACTGTGCAAAATTTTGTTATATAGCTTGGGACAGATCACTTTGAAGTTATTACCAACAATATCCATTTCAGTTAATCCTCAGTTATCGTGCATAATTGGTGCCAAACATGGTGGGTTATAACAACTGCGTGATAACAAATACACAGAAGCTGTGGGACAGCACCCCAAGTGCAAGCTCAAATGTTCGCTTATATGACAATTTAGACACTAAATACATACTGTTACGCTACGTATTTGAGGGCCAACTACTTGTCCCTCAGATGCATATGCGAGAGGTTTGTGTTTTTACTTGTCGTGTTTCTGAGGGTTGACTTCTCGTTCCCCAAATACGCAGACTTCCAGCGGGTTCTTTTTCAAGACCAGGTCAGTATACAGTACATCCTTCAACTTTGCAAACTTTAACTTTGCGAATCACCAATTTTGCGAGGTAGTTCCAAGTCATTTATTTTTTAACATTTATGAACTTTGCGAGCAATCACACACTTTGCGAGGTCGAGTGGTGGGAAAGTCGTCTTCCTGCACTACTTTGCTACGCGGAGTAGTGACGTCGTGGTTCGCTGGGCATACTGTGCCTCCTAGTTCGGTGTTCTGCCGCCCCGCCACGTTTGTTTACACCACAGTAGTCGCACCCAAGCCTTGCCCTGCCACCAGTCCCGTACACCATGCCAGTCTTCACATCAGTGTAAATATGCATATTTTTCTTTTATGTTTCCTACCTATGATGTTTTCATAATAATATTACTGTACAATACATCAGTCCATGTTTGTTTCATTTATCATCATAAAATTAAGAGGTAGAGTCGAGAGAAAGAGTGGGAAAAAGTGCTTACCTTGGGGTGATGTCGACCAATTTACCTTTATTGCATATATTTAATTGTTTAAACTTTGCGAATTTCGATTTTGCGAGGTTTTTTGTCGACCATATTCTCGCAAAATTGGAGGAAGCACTGTACTAGGGAGAGGATAAGACACAAAAACACAGCAGTAACCAGTGACAAACATATATTCAAAGTATATTCCCAGAGACAAAGATAACATTTACCATTACATAGGAAACTGGGTTAGCCAGTGACTGGCTTGTGACAAGTTTACACAGAAGTTCACTGACTCTCTACCGGCCGTGGGAATGTATTGTAGTATGAACACAGTATTCACGGCACGTCTGTTACACTGATATCTCTAAAAAGGATGATGATAATAATACTTGTTACTGGCGTAGTCACCCCAGTTGCGAAATAGAAATAGGAGAGGGAGATGATAATTGTACAGAGAAGCGAGCTGTTGAGAAATCAGTTAATCTTTCTTAACATTTTCTGACCTGCGAGGGTCGACAAAGGTTCGAGTCCCAGGCAGTTATGTTTGCTCAGTGGTCAGTGGGTCAGGGAAAATAGATACGAGGAGATTAACACCCAGATTGTGTTTCCCAGATTTTGTGCTTAGTGAAATACAGGCATTAGGGGTTGGAGCCGCAAACCACACGGCGACCGGGGCAGACGACACCAGCTCCCCCAACCCCCCAGTATCACCGGGGGATTGCCGCCAACACAGCGTGGCTGGGAACAGGAACGGCCTACCTGTTAACTTCCCGGCGCCCCTCTTGCGCCCAGGTGGTGGCCCGGAAAGGTAGCAGTCGCCGGCACCTAGTCTCCGGCTGGAGCACAGCTCACCAGGTAAGGGGTGGAGGTTATAACTCCACGCAACGCCGCGGTACTGGCCACAGTCATACCGGGTACGGGGCAGAACCAGCCACAGTCCGTTCCCCAGTTGTTTCCCCGCCACAGGGCCGCGACACGGACGCGTGTCGGTCAGGCAGGACTGGCCACAAGTCGTCCGCCTCCTGTTGGCGTTCCCCCCAGAGCGGCACCGCAGTACCGGCCACGAGTCATACTGGGCATGAGGCAGGATCGGCCATAGTCCATCCCTCAGCTGCTAGTGACCTTAGCTCGCCGGCACAGGCCATAGCCATCCCAGAGCTCACCTCCTGTGCCCTCTCGACGTCGGCCACAAGTCACGTCGGGCCAGAGGTAAGGCAGGCCACAAGCCACCAGGAAGCTATCCTCCCCTGTGCACACTCAGGAGTTGGCCACAAGTCACGCCAGGCCGGGGTAGCGCAGGCCACAAGCCGCTCGAAAGCTATCCTCCTCCCGGCCACTCAGGCGTCAGCCACAAGTCACGCCAGGCCAGACCAAGAGCAGGCCACTAGCCGCAAGGAAGCTATCCTCCTCTGTGCACACTCAGGCATCAGCCACAAGTCACGCCCGGTCGGGGTAGGGCAGGCCACAAGCCGCTCGGAAGCTATCCTTCCCTGTGCCCCTCAGACGTCGCCCACAAGTCACGTCGGGCCAGGAGTAAAGCCGGCCACAGTCCGCTTCTCCCCTACAGGAGAAGCAGCAGTCGGAGAGGACCCTACACCCGAGGTGTGGCAAGGTCTTACCCAAGACCTTGGTTCCCTATGACTCCACCAGGGTGAACAGCTGCCGGACCAGAGCCCCCGCAGACCTCGCAGCCGACAACGGGCCCTGTCCACTACTCCCCCGGCCCGAGTTTCCCGTGAGGCAACCCTGTCGGCGCCGCCGCCGTGGAGCAGTTGCCGCAGCCCAGCCGCCCCGGGTTCCAGTCCTCTGGGTCCCCTGTTGCCCCAGGAGTTGCCCCGAACACCAGGGCGCGACCTACCTGTGGGCGAAGTCTCCCGAAGGCACTCCCAGACCCGACGTCAGACCCGGCTCCTGGCCCTCTTCGGGCCAAGCCCTTAGCCCCACGGCCACATGTGGGGCCCTGTCCGGGAACGCGCCACTCTGCCCCTTTTTCCTCCAGACGGAGGAATCAGCCTGGGCCCACCAGTGGTAACCAAGTGAGTGGACTATATGTATATGTGTGTGTACCCTTAGACCCAGATATAGTGTGCATCGACAGATATCTCACAAGTGATCCCCTACAGTGTATCCTCAAAGTTAAGTGACCAGGAACCCAGATTACAAGATTGGACGTGCCGATAGACAGAACGTGGCCTGACCTATATCTTAAAGGTAGAGTCCCGCTGCCTTGGACAGTCTTTGTGATAATCAGGAAATACCCATTGTATCGTTGTGCCTTGCATTGGTGTTTATGCTCTCCCTCCCCTGTGTTCAGTTAAATATTCACCCAGCCCTGTGTCCCGACATGTTTAGTCAGGACGTACTAAAATACCACAGTTCCCCTTGCTAGTGATCTCTACGGGCAACCCTACCTGAGATAGACTTCCGGCCACCAGGTACCTGAAATACAGGTGTAACGTAACTTATATATATATGTAGTGCTGTCCAGTGCTATACGGGTTTTAGGGATTGTAGTAAAATCATTCCTGTGTCCGGAAATATAAATATGTTGTATGTACCATGAGTGTCGGGTTAATAGTACCATACCTGAACCAGAGGGTATAGTGACAGACAGCAATTGTATACAGTGTTAACTTACCCCCGGCCAACCCACTGTAATATTTGTGATGTATTATTGTTCTGTGTAAAATATCTGGAATACATGTGTAATATTTACTGCCTTGTTTTTGTGTCCAGTCCTACTCTTTGGAGTTACCTCTCGGTCTAGAATAGGGACCCGCTTTAGCCTGCGTATTTGAGGGCGAGAAACCGTCCCACAAATACGTAGCACAACACTGATGGCTAGCGGTGGTTCTTTACCTGGACGGTGAAAAAGGACTGGAAAACTTTTTGTGAAAATGGCAGCCAAAACACATGTACCCCTACCAAAATTTGACCCAGAACAATGCGACATCACTACTTACTTACAAATGGTCAAGCCATTGCTTGATATTGGTTTTGAAGAAGATAATCAGAAAATAGCTGTCACTCTACCTTGCTTGGGAAAGGCGGTAGCTAGCATAGCACCAAAAATAGTCCCAGACCTCACGTGGGCCAGGTTTACAAAAATTGTTGTAGACGCTATCACCCCGTCATTAGGAAAAGTTGTTGCAGTTTCACAACTAGATGCCCTCAGATATGACGGGGATTTGGACAACATGTTGGTCCAAGCTAGGCGACTCGTCACCGCCGCATACCCGGATGCCGAAATGAATACCCGGGATGAGCATATCTTTAATACACTCCTCAGAGTCCTCCCAGGCATGGTTAGGGAGCATTTTACCATCCATGACCCGACGGGAAATTTGGACCACGACGTCCAGCTCACATGCCGCCTTCTCACAGCCCACCCCAACACGCAACAAATCGGGGTTGTGAGCCAGTTCCCAACGAAACCCCCACCCACGCAGCCCCAACCCTCTCCAGCCCCACCGCGAGACACCTCCGCCTCGGCTCTTCCAAGAGCCCACCCCACGAGGAGGCGGTCGCCCCAGGAAGACAGTGCAAACCTCATCACTATCAATCCGTGGGAGTTCACCGCCTGTAACAGCCGCTGCCCACTTCACGACATTCGTGAACAGCTCAAGGTGGCACGCAGAAGAAGAGCCGATCCACCGAGGCGCCGCTCAATGCTGGCAGTAGAGGAGGGCCCTGCGAACCCCCAACCCCCTCTCGTTGAGGAGCCTGATGCTGGCTGCGAAACAAAGGCCCAACTGGCCCTGGATTTTTAGGATTGTCCCCGCACCTCCCCACGGTGGCGGGGGCCACCTCTACCCAATACTGACCCCCGGTTTATGATAAAATGAAATTACAGGGGGTCAAGGCAAGACTCCTGGTGGATACGGGAGCCGCCAGGTCTTGCTTATATACACACTTTTACTCCCGCCACCAGGAAGTTTGGGGGCCCCTTCTCCCCACTTCAGCCTGCCTTATAGATGCGGGGGAAGGCTCCCTGCCTATTCGTGGGGAAACACGGGCCCTACAAACGACGATGCATCAACAAGCCTCCATCCGTCATCCATTCATCATATTTGATTCGTCCTGCAGTACTTATGATGGTTACTTAGGGCTAGACCTGCTGCAAAAGCTCCACACGCACATAGACTGCCACGGGAGGCGACTTCAGTTTTGACAGCCCCCCCAAGAACCCAAAAGCATATGTACGTGCACAAGGCAGGACAACTTCCCCCCCCCCTCCTCCTGAACCAGCCTCCGGCCCCACATTCCCCGCGACCGTCACGTTCTCTCTCACCATTCCTCCCCACCACGAAGCGTGGTTAAAAAACAATAAGCCCACAGGGACCCATTCCCTATTTTCCCCCAGTGTCCCCACCGGGCCCCTCGCTGCCTGCCTAATGTTGCCGACCTTCCTTCCGCCCCACCTGAACGCCATCAAAGTGGCGAACCTGGCGGCTACACCCCTCACTCTGCCAAAGGGACTTCTGGTCGGCAACCTAGAGCCAGCAGAGCCGTGTGGCACCCCACCCCTAGAATCACACCTTTCTCCCCTTCCTCCATTGTCTGAACACTTATCTACACATCAGGCCGAGACGCTACACCATCTACTGCTCGAGCACCAAGACCTTTTTTCAACCGGGCCCGCCAACTTGGGGCATACGACGTATTTAGCCCATGAGATTCACACCACTGGGCCCCCCATTCGGCAACCCTCTCGCCAGAAGAACCCACACCAACGGGCTGAGGAGGACCGGCAAGTTCAAGAAATGCTGGACGGCATCATAACGCCCTCTACCAGCCCCTGGTCCTCCCCTGTTGTCTTGGTTCGGAAGAAAGACGGCACTCAGCACTTCTGTGTCGACTACCGCTGCCTAAACGACGTAACTACGAAAGATGCCACTCCTCTCCCCCGGATAGATGACTCACTAGACTCCCTACACGGCTCCACCTTGTTCTCCACACTGGACCTCCAGTCAGGGTACTGGCAGGTCCCCGTCCACCCCCAGGATCAAGAGAAAATGGCTTTTTCCACGAGCAATGGGAAACTATATCAATTTAACGTTCTCCCCTTTGGGCTATGCAACGCCCCAGCCACTTTCTCCCGCCTCATGGAGTCCGTCCTCAGTGGTCTGACATGGGAAGTCTGCCTGGCGTACCTCGATGACGTGATCATATTTAGCAAAACATGGGCTGATCACCTGCACCGCCTCCAACAGGTGTTTCAGCGGATATGCCAGGCTGGGTTAAAACTCAAGCCCACTAAATGTGTTCTAGCCGCCCGCTCGGTCCCTTTCCTAGGACACATGGTCTCGGGGAAAGGCATCTCTCCAGATCCCGAAAAATTGAAAGCCATCGCCGATCAACCTCTTCCCCAAGACGTGCACCAAGTCCGTGCCTTCCTGGGCCTCGCGTCGTACTACCGGCGATTCATTAAAGGATTCGCCGACCTTGCGAAACCACTCCATGACCTCACTAAGAAGGGTGAGCCCTTTGTCTGGAGCAACGACCGCGTCGCCGCATTCCACTCCCTGAAGGAGAAGCTTGTTTCCTCCCCCATCGTCGCCTTCCCCAACTACGGCCTCCCCTTCAGGTTGTATACCGACGTGTCCCTGGTAGCCATAGGCGCCGTCCTGGCCCAGGTCCAGGAGGAGCGCGAGCACATCATAGCTTGCACCAGCCGCACCTTAAACCCTGCTGAACGCAATTACGCCGCTAACAAGCGCAAATGTTTGGGCATCGTCTGGGCCCTTGATTACTTCAGGGCCTACCTATCGGGCACCAGCGTCACCGTCATCACGGACCACCAATCCCTCCAGTGGCTACGGAAATCAGCCACCCACAACGCCCAGCTCCTCTGCTGGCACGAATCACTAGAGGAGTTTGATTACGAGATCGCGTACCGGCCTGGGAAATTGCACACCAACGCTGACGCCCTCTCCCGCTTGCCAGTACAATCGCTCCTCCCTCAGTCCGAATTGATCCAGCACTGGCAAAATTGAGATCGGCCTCCCTGGATTCCCCAGCACCTATTCAACAAACTCCACCTGCAAGGGGACCAACTCTTCACGCCTTCGGTCCACATTGTCCTTGACCTGGACTCCGCCATAAGCGTCCTCACTCACCTCCACTCGGACAATGGGATCCACCTGGGTACAAAGAGGCTGACTCAGGTCTTCAACGACCTCTACTGGGCTCCCAACTCCACTACCCTAGCCCAGCGTGTCACCCAGGCGTGTCGAGCATGCTGCCTAGGGAAAGACATTACCCGTACGGCGGATCCTACCGGCAAGATCACCGCCCACAAGCCCTGGCAGCTTTTGTCTGTCGACGTTGTCGGCCCCCTGCCACCCAGGTCCGGCTACCGATACATCGTCACTTTCGTCGACGTCTATTCAAGGTTCCTTATCGCTTGCCCGACCAAGGAACACACTGCCATCGCAATAGCCGACGCCCTTATGCGCCATGTCTTCCCCTACTTTGGCGTTCCCCAGACCATTCACTCCGATAATGCCCCTGAATTTACAGGGCAAATATGGAAAGAACTGTCCGTCCTGTTCGGGTTCTCCATTTCACACTCCTCCCCCTACTGGCCCCAAGGAAATGGGGTATGTGAGAGGAGCCATTGAACCCTGTTAAACCAGGTCAGGACCCGAATCCAGAGTACCCAGGACCAGGAGTGGCCTGCCCACGTCAAAATCATCCAATGGGGGATGAACACCTGCCCCCGTGACGATGGCATCACCCCCCACGAGCGGGTATTCAGAGAGGCGCCCCTCCTCCTCCCTCTCCGACAACATCTCCAACCCCCCGCTCCTTCCTCACTCACGGACCCCCTATATCACCTGAAGCGTCGCCTACAACACCTGCACGGACACCAGGACGCTCAGACAGATTCCTCCTCTACTAACCGTTACAAACCAGGTGACGAGGTTTTCGTGGCTTGTCTGCCCACCCCCAGTAAGATTGCCCCTCGCTTTATGGGGCCCTACACTGTCGCGAAAGTCCCTAACCCTTTCCAAATCATCATCGACTACCACGGGACATCCCGCACCTACCGGAATCGCCACATCCGTCCCGCCCGGGACTCCCCAGGGCTTTCCTCACCCTTCCCAACCACGCGAGCCAGTCCAGCACCACCCGCTCCCCAGGAAGAGCCCTTTGTATATTATTCCTCTCCCTCCCCTTCCACCCCGGCTTCCACCGCCACATCACCACACGAGACCCCTACACCATGCCCGTGCACCACACTAACCTCATTGCCGCGCTCCCCCACCACTGCCGCGCCACTCACTCCACGTGCTCACCGCAAACCTACCAGAAATGCCACGCCGACCTCCCCGCACTCCGCTCCCAGCTCAACCCCCACCCCGCCAACCCCGCCAACAAACCATACCACGCCATCCTGCGCTCCGCCTGCCCCCACCCTGCCTTCCCTTCCCTCGTCGCCGCCCACTCCACAACTAACCACAACCATGACCCGTTCCGGGCGTATTTCACGCCGACCAGCTCGCTACACCTTAACCCCTACGCCCACCCATTCGCCCAGTAACAACCAACCGCCCACCACACCCCCCAACACCACCCCAATAACCCTCCCTACTCCGCATCTCGTGTGGAAGAACCCGCCCCGCTCCATTCCCATGGGAACACCGCACCCACACTCCACCGGCAATATAAGCCGCACCAAGCTGCCTCTAGCTAGCATTCGCTTCCAGGACACCACTGCCACTACCACCATGCGTGTCACAAGAGTCACCTGGATTCCCACCTTCGGGCGACACCTGCGTGTGAGGAGCACACCTCCTCTGGCAGGCGAACCACCCTTCCACCCTATGGGTCGCCTACGCACCCCAACTCAACACCAATGTGGCCTCTGACCACTGGACCTCCCTCCTCAGCCACCTCAACCCTATCCACCGGACGGCCAACGCTCACCTAT
>JAGKTI010024554.1:0-14331 GCA_018397915.1 Birgus latro | reverse complement strand
ACCAAACAAGAATAGCAGGAGTAGAGAAAATGGCAGAGAGGAATGTCCAGGAGTTAAAAAAGGTATGGGATGTAATTAGACAGCAGCAGGAACGGACCTTTGAGCAAGAGAGAGAGAGATCAAAGTCTTACAGAATAAACTAAAAAAAAGTTTGCACACGTAGTGATCAACAAGAAAAAGGAGTAACAGAAATGAAGGTGAGTAATGAATCTGCATCAAATGAAATAAAACAGCTCAAGAGGGAGAATAAGAGGATGGAAGAAGAAAGGGACAGAATGAAAAGTAAACTAGATGAGTACGAATCAAAATCGAGGATGCATGATGAGCATATTAAGGAAATCAAGGAGCAACATAAGGGGTGGAAGAAAATACAGGAGGAAGGAAATATAAATTTGAAGATCATAGAACAACAAAGCAAGGACAAAGTGGACAAGGAAGTGGTTAGGGTACTAAGAGGTAGAGAATCTTTGGTCAGGGATGTAGCAGACAAGAATAAATGTGTGATAATCTCAGGAATAAAAGAAAAACGTATGACAGTAAGATCCGAAAGAGAGAGAGAAGAACTGAGCAAGGCAAAAGAAATAATATCATTGGTTATGGAGGGTAACAATGAAGCCCAAGAAGAGACTGAAGAAGTGTTTAGGTTAGGAAAGTATGGGGAAGGTGGGTCAAGGCCACTGAAAGAAAACTTTCAGTCCCAGGTAAAGGTGAATGAAATCATAAACAGAACGTGGAAATTGTCAGATAAAGAAGGGTTAAAAAATGTTTGGACAAGAAGGAATGCAAACGAAGAAGAAAGAGCTAAATTAAAGGAATTAGTAAAGGAAGCAAAAATAAAAAACAAACAGCAAACGGAGGAGGAGAAGACAGTGTTCTATTGGAGAGTTATGGATCAGAAATTGAGAAAGTGGTACCGACGGAAGGAAGAAGAGAACAGAGTATAAAAAACTATGAAAAAAGTTTGAAAGTGGTGTACACAAACATTGATGGACTAGTATCAGCAAGGTTAGAAAGCAATGATTTTTTGAGGGTACACGAACCTCAAGTTATGTGCTTTATAGAGACTAAATTGAAAGAAGATATTGATATTCATATGGGAGATGGGAAATACAAATCATGGAGAAGAGACAGAAAAGAAAAAACAAGACGAGGAGTGATGAAAGCAGTGAAGGACAACATAAATGAAGATACTGTGGAAATGGAAGAGGGCAAAGCCGAAGCGATAAATATGAAATTAGAAACTGGGGAGAATCGTAATAGAGATATGGAAGTGGTATATGTTGCCCCTAACACGAGAGCATGGAATGACGACGAATACCAGGAGATGTTGTCAGATATGGTTAGTTATCTACAGAAAGAGACTGAGAAAAGCAACAATATAATCCGAATGGGTGACTTTAATTGTAAAGAGGTGAACTGGGAGGAATGGGACTGAGGAGGCAGCAAAGATTCGTAGGGTACTAAATTTTTAAATATAGCAATGAATAACGTAATGACGCAGTGTTGAGTCAAAGAAGAGACACAATTCCGAGGTGATGACACACCAGCAAGATTAGATTTGCTACTATCCAAAGAACCTGATGTAACTGAATCTTTCAAATATCTATGCCCTATAGGAAAAAGTGATCATGTGGTCACTGAGTTCCAGATGATAATAGGGAATGTGATGCCAAGAGATGAGCTTTATAGGCAAGGAAGATACAACTTTGGGAAAGCAAACTTTGCAGAATTAAGAAAAATTTTCGAAAATGCAGATTGGAGAAAATTCAGAGAGACAAAAGAGATACAGAGGAAGTGGGATATCTTTTTAGATCTCTATAAATTGGGAGTGGAAAAATATGTGCCAAGAGTAAGGGGGAAAGAAAACAGGAAAAAGAAGTGGTTTAATAGAAAGTGTATTACAGCAAAAAAACAAAGGGACATGGCATGGAACAAATGGAGAAAGAGAGGTAATAACAGAACAAATGAAGAATATAAAAGAACTAGAAATAAATATACAAGAATACGCAGAGAGGAAAAAAGGAACTTTGAAAAATGTATAACTGACAAATGTAAGGATGAATCCAAATTGTTTTATAGATTTGTTAATGGCAAATTGACAAAAAAGGAAGGAATCACCAAACTGAAAGTAGAAGGAGAGGTCTACAAGGATGCGGTATTACAAGCTGAAATAATGAACCAATGTTTCAATCAGTTTTCACTAAGTAAAGGGAGTTTGTGGAAGGGGAGGGAGTGATTAGATATGTAGTGAAAAAAGATATAAAAGTGGAAGTGTTGGGAGTCTACAAATTACTGGAAACTCAAGATGTAAGGAAAGCCCAAGGAGCGGATGGAATCTCTAGTTGGGTACTGAAGGAATGCAGAGAACAACTGGCAGATAAGATTCACAGTTTAATTGTGTGTTCCCTGGAAGAGGGGAAAGATGCCTCGAGAATGGAAGATGGCAAATGTGGTACGAATCTATAATGGAGAAGAAACAAGGAAGAACCCCTGAATTACAGACCAGTGGTTCTAACCAGCATGGTCGTGAAATTGTGTGAGAGAATCCTGAAAGACAGATGGACAAAATATCTGGAGGGGATGAATATTCTGACTGAAAGTCAGTTTGAATTCAGAAGTGGGAGGTCATGTGTTTCCAACTTATTGAGCTTTTACTCAAGGGCGATTGACTTGCTACAGAAGAGAGACGGTTGGGTGGATTGTGTGTACTTAGATCTGGAGAAGGCCTTCGACAAGGTACCCCACAAGAGACTAATATGAAAATTTGAGCATATCGGAGGACTGAAGGGAAGCCTCCTGGAATGGATGAGAGACTTTTCGAGTGACAGACAAATGAGGACAGTAATAAAGGACAGGACATCTGGATGGAGGGAAGTAACAAGTTGTGTCCCTCAGGGCTCAGTGTTGGCGCCAGTAATGTTCCTGATTTACGTAAATGATATAGTAGATGAAGTGAACAGTTACGCAAGTCTGTTTGCCGATGATGCAAAGATCTTGAGAAAGGTAGAGGTTGAAGAGGACTGTAAAATGCTACAGGAGGATCTGGATAGGATACATGAATGGAGCCGAATGTGGGAAATGAAATTCAACGCAAAAAAATGTAAAATATTGGAAATGGGTAAAAGTACCAAGAGGCCATCATTGAATTATTTGATGGGTAATGAACCAATCAGAAAAGTGAGAGAAGAGAAAGATTTGGGAGTGCTGCTCCAGAATAGTTTGTCACCTGTAAAGCACATAAATAAGATACAGTAAGACCTCACTATAACGGACTAATTGGGGCTCAGGGCAGTCCGAAATATGCGATTTTCCGATAAAAGCGACATCCGGACTTACCCCTGCTAATCCGGACTTTTTCCGATATATCAGGCATTGGTCCGGATTGCATCGGTTTTCACCACCATTGCAGTATTGTACTGTGTTATACCTTCGCTACATTAATCAAATGGTATAATAATACTGTACTGTGCACTGAAAAACATGTCTTTTACATGTCTTATTGTGGTGAACATAGCTGAAGTTGTCAGGCAGTCCGGACTGCTTTCTGGCTATATTGGACTTTTTCCGATATATAGGAGTTTAGTCCGGCAGCTCCTCGAGTCCGATAAAAGCGAATTCTGGTCTACAGAAGTCCGTTATATCGAGGTATTACTGTAGTTAGAGAGACATATAAACTCTTGACCAATGTACGAGTGGCATTTCATTACATGGATGAGGAGATGATGAAAAAATTGATAGTGGCCATGATCTGCCCCAGGTTAAAATATGCAGCAGTAGTGTGGTCCCCACACAAAAAGAAAGATATAAACAAGATTGAGAGAATAAAAAGAACAGCAACCAAGATGGTCCCCAGTCTGGCAGATTTGTCATACAGAGAGAGGCTGGATATGCCTTCCTTAGAGGAAGGGAGAGAGAGAGGCAACATGCTTGCAGTGTTCAGGACCATGATAGAAGTAGATAAAATTGACAGAGAAAATCTGTTTGTGTGGGATGAGAGGGTAACAAGGGGACACGGAATGAAACAAAAGAAGCCAAGCTGCTTGAAGGACATCAAGAAATATAGTTTTCCTTACAGATGCATAGACCTGTGGAATAGCCTGGACAAAGAGATCGTCCAGTCTAAAAACTTAAATGAGTTTTAAGCCAAATTTGACTTACTAAGAAACAGAGACGGGACCCAACGAGCATAGCTGATTTCCTGTATATCACAATTAGGTAAATACAATTAGGTAAATACACACACTCACACTCACACACACACACACACACACACACACATTGAAGGTGAAGTTTAAGTCCCAGACAATAGTAAATGAAATCATGAATAGGACATGGAAATTGGCAGACAAAGAGGGGTTCGAAAATGTCTGGTTAAGGAGAGATGCAAATGAGGAAGATAGAGCTAAAATAAAGGAGTTAGTAAAGGAAGCTAAGGCAAAAAACGAACAGAGAATGGAGAAAGAGAAGACTGTGTTTTACTGGAGAGTTATGGACCAGAAATTGAGGAAGTGGTATCGACAGAGAGGAGGAGAAAAGATGGTATATGTAATAATGAAAAAAGTTTGAAAGTGGCGTGCACTAATGTTGATGGATTAATATCGGCAGTGTTAGAAATCAACGATTTCTTGAGGGTACAAGAACCTGATGTTATGTGCTTTGTAGAGACCAAGTTAAGGGAGAATATTGATATCCATATGGGAGATGGCAAATACAAATTGTGGAGAAGAGACAGAAAAGATAAAATGGGAGGAGGAGTGATGATACCAGTGAAGAACAACTTAAATGTAGATTCTGTGGAAATGGGAGAGGGTAGGGCTGAAGTGATAAACATGAAATTAGAAACTGGAGAGAACTGTAAGAGAGATACAGCAGTAGTATATGTTCCACCTAAGACAAGAGCATGGATTGATGATGAATACCAGGAGATGTTGTCAGACATGGTTAGTTATCTACAGAAAGTGATTGAGAAAAGCAGCAATATAATTCTAATGGGTGATTTTAATTGTAAAGAGGTGAACTGGGAGGAATGAGACTCAGGAGGCGGCGAAGATTCATGGGGCACTATATAGTTAAAAATTGTGATGAATAATGTAATGACACAGTGGGTCAAAGAAAAGACATGATTCCGAGGTGATGACACCCCAGCAAGATTAGATTTACTGCTAACCAAAGAACCTGACGTAATTGAATCCATGAAATATCTGTGTCCTATAGGAAAAAGTGATCACGTGGTCATTGAGTTCCAGATGATACTAAGGAACGTGGTGCCAAGAGATGAGCTCCATAGGCAGGATAGATGCAACATCGGGAAAGAAAACTTTACGGAATTGAGAAAAATTTTTGAAAATGCAGATTGGAGAAAATTCAGAGAAACAAGAGAGATTCAGAGGAAGTGGGATATCTTTCTAGACCTCTATAATTCAGGAGTGGATAAATATGTTCCAAGAGTAAGTGGGAAAGAATACGGGAAAAAGGAGTGGTTTAATAGAAGATGTATGATAGCGAAAAAAGAGAGGGACATGGCGTGGAACAAATGGCGAAAGAGAGGTAATAACAGAACAAAGGAAGAATATAAAAGAACTAGAAATGAATATACAAGAATTCGTAGAGAGGAAGAAAGGAACTTTGAAAAAGGTATAATCGACAAATGTAAGGATGAACCCAAATTGTTTCATAGATTTGTTAATGGCAAATTGAAACAAAAGGAAGGAATCACCAAACTGAAAGTAGAAGGAGAGGTCTATAATGATGCGGCAATGCAAGCTGAAATAATGAACAAACGTTTCCAATCAGTTTTTACTAATGAAGGGGAGTTTGCGAAGGGGGAGGGAGTGACTAGGAATGTGGTGATAAAAGATATAAAAGTGGAAGTGCAGGAAGTGTACAAATTACTGGAAACTCAAGATGTAAGGAAAGCCCCAGGACCAGATGGAATTTCAAATTGGGTACTGAAGGAATGCAGAGACCAACTGGCAGATAAGATTCACAGTTTAATTGTGTGTTCGCTGGAAGAAGGGAAAGTGCCTCGGGAATGGAAGAGAGCAAATGTGGTACCAATTTACAAGGGAGGAAACAAGAAAGAACCCCTGAACTATAGACCAGTGTCCTTAACCAGAATGGTTGCAAAATTGTGCGAGAAGGTTCTGAAAGATAGGTGGATAAAATATCTGGAAGAGATGAATATTTTGACTGAAAGTCAATTTGGATTTAGAAGTGGAAGGTTATGTGTTTCCAACTTGTTGAGCTTTTACTCAAGAGCGATTGATGTGCTGCAGGAGAAAGACGGTTGGGTGGATTGTGTGTATTTAGATTTGGAGAAGGCCTTTGACAAGGTACCCCATAAGAGACTAATGTGGAAATTAGAGCATATAGGAGGACTGAAGGGTAACCCCCTGGAATGGATGAAAGACTTTTTGAGAGACAGACAAATGAGGACAGTAATAAAGGAAGGATGTCTGGATGGAGAGAAGTAACAAGTGGTGTCCCACAGGGCTCGGTTTTGGTTCCAGTAATGTTCCTGATTTACATAAATGATATGGTAGATGGAGTGAACAGTTATGCAAGTCTGTTTCCTGATGATGCAAAGATCTTGAGGAAGGTAGAGGTTGAAGGGGACTGTAAAATGCTGCAGGAGGATCTGGATAGGATACATGACTGGAGCCGGATGTGGGAAATGAAATTCAACGCAAAAAAATGTAAAATATTGGAAATGGGTAAAAGCACAAAGAGACCATCACTGAATTATATGATGGGTAATGAACCAATCACAAAAGCGAGAGAAGAGAAAGATTTAGGAGTGCTGGTCCAGGATAGTCTGTCACCTGAAAAACATATCAACAAGATAGTTAAAGAGACATATAAACTCTTGACCAACATAAGAGTGGCATTTCATTACGTGAATGAAGAGATGATGAAAAAACTGATAGTGGCCATGATCCGCCCCAGGTTAGAATATGCAGCAGTAGTGTGGTCCCCACACAAAAAGAAAGATATAAATAAGATTGAGAGAATACAAAGAACAGCAACCAAGATGGTCCCCAGTTTGGCAGATCCGTCGTACAGTATAGTGAGAGGCAGAAAGGCTGGATTTGCCATCTGTAGAGGAAAGGAGAGAGAGGGGTGATATGATTGCAGTGTTCAGGACCATGATGGGAGTAGATAAAATTGATAGAGAAGATCTGTTTTTATGGGATAAGAGAACAACAAGAGGACATGGACTGAAACTGAAGAAGCCGCGCTGCTTGAAGGACATCAAGAAATATAGTTTTCTGTATAGAGGCATAGACCTGTGGAATAGACTGGACAAAGAGATCGTCCAGTCTAAAAACTTAAACGAGTTTAAAGCAAAATTTGACTTATTGAGCAACAGAGACGGGACCCCACGACCGTAGCTCATTTCCTGTATATCACAATTAGGTAAATACAATTAGGTAAATACATACATACACACACACACACACACACACACACACACACAGGTCGCCGACAGAGGCAGACGCCTTCCTGGATCGCAGGGAAATAACTGCTGAATTAGCGACGAAAGGAGACCAGCCTATTGTGATTATGTGAATGAGTAAGTGAGTGGTGGTCCTGTTGGACATTAGTTAAAACAAAAAAACCCAGGCTTTGTTATAAAGAGAACAAGATACAGTGGAATAAAAAAGTTTCAATATAATTGCATTATGGCAGAAAGCGACGGCGGTTCGTTTACATCTGGCGAAAGGGAATTCGTGGGCTTCTCCGACAAAGATGCAGGAAATGGAAGTACAAAACTGAATCAAACAAGAGTAGCAGGAGTACAAAAAACATTAGAGAGGAATGTCCTGGAATTAAAAAAGGTATGGGTAGTAATTAGAGAGCTACAGGAGAGGACCTTAGAACAGGAGAGAGAGATCAAAGTTTTACCAAACAAGCTGGAAAAAGTTTGCACACGTAGTGCGGAACAAGAATGAGAAGCCATGGAATTAAAAGTGAGTAATGAATCTGCCACAAATGAAATAAAACAGCTCAAGAGGGAAAACAAGAGGTTTGAAAAAGAAAGAGACAGAATAAAAAGTAGATTAGATGAGTATGAATCAAAATCAAGGATGCAAGATGAATATACTAAGGAAATCAAGGAGCACCAAAAGAGGTGGAAGAAAATTCAGGAGGAAGGGAATATAAATTTGAAAGAGATTATAGAACAACAAAGCTAGGAAAAGGTGGCGAAGGAAGTGGTTAGGGGTACTGAAAAGTAGAGAATCTTTAGTCAGGGATGTAGCAGATAAGAAAAAATGTGTAATAATTTTAGGGACAAAAGAAAAGTATATGACAATAAGATTTGAAAGAGAAAAAGAAGAATTGAGTAAAGTTAAAGAAATAATATCAGTAGTCATGGAGGATAACAAGAAGCCCAAGAAGAGATTGTAGAAGTGTTTAGGTTAGGTAGGTATGAGGAAGGAGGGGCAAGGCCATTGAAGGTGAAGTTCAAGTCCCAGGTAATAGTAAATGAAATCATGAATCATGGAAATTAGCAGACAAGGAGAGGTTTGAAAATGTTTGGCTAAAGAGAGATACAAATGAGGAAGAAAGAGCTAAAATAAAGGAGTTAGTAAAGGAAGCTAAGGCAAAAAATGAACAGACAATGGAGGAGGAGAAGACAGTGTTTTATTGGAGAGTTATGGACCAGAAATTGAGGAAGTGGTACCGACGGAGAGGAGGAGACAAGAGGGTATAAATAATAATGAAAAAAGTTTGAAAGTGGCGTGCACTAATGTTGATGGATTAATATCGGCAATGTTAGAAATCAACAATTTCTTGAGGGTACAGGAACCTGATGTTATGTCCTTTGTAGAGACTAAGCTAAGTGAGAGTACTGATATCCATATGGGAGATGGCAAATACAAATTGTGGAGAAGAGACAGAAAAGATAAAATGGGAGGAGGACTGATGACAGCAGTGAAGAACAACTTAAGTGTAGATTCTGTGGAAATGGGAGAGGGTAGGGCCGAAGTGATAAACGTGAAATTAGAAACTGGAGGAAACTGTAAGAGAGATATAGCAGTAGTATATGTTCCTCCTAAGACAAGAGCATGGATTGATGATGAATACCAGGAGATGTTGTCAGACATGGTTCGTTATCTACAGAAAGTGACTGAGAAAAGCAACAATATAATTCTAATGGGTGATTTTAATTGTAAAGAGGTGAAGTGGGAGGAATGGGACTCAGGAGGCGGCGAAGATTTCTGGGGCACTACACTGTTAAACATTGTAATGCATAATGTATTGACGCAGTGGGTCAAAGAAGAGACACAATTCCGAGGTGATGACACACCAGCATGATTAGATTTACTGCTAACCAAAGAACCTGATGTAACTGAATCTTTGAAATATCTGTGTCCTACAGAAAAAATTGATCACATGGTCATTGAGTTCCAGATGATAATAGGGAATGTGGTGCCAAGAGACAAGCTTTACAGGCTGGGAAGATACAACTTTGGGAAAGCAAACTTGACAGAATTGAGAAAATTTTTTGAAAATGGAGATTGGAGATAATTCAGAGAAACAAGAGAGATTCACAGGAAGAGGGATATCTTTTTAGACCTCTACATTTCAGGAGTGGAAAAATATGTTCCAAGAGTAAGTGGGAAAGTAAACAGGAAAAAGGAGTGGTTTAATAGAAGGTGTATGATAGTGAAAAAAGAGAGGGACATGGCGTGGAACAAATGGAGAAAGAAAGGTAATAACAGAACAAAGGAAGAATATAAAATAATGAGAAATGAATATACAAAAATTCGTAGAGGGGAAGAAAGGAACTTTGAAAAAGGTATACATGACAAATATAAGGATGAACCCAAATTGTTTCATAGATTTGTTAATGGCAAATTGAAACAAAAGCAAGGAATCACCAAACTGAAGGTAGAAGGAGATGTCTATAAAGATGCAGCAACGCAAGCTGAAATAATGAACAAATGTTTCCAATCGGTTTTTACTAATGAAGAGGAGTTTGTGGAGGGGGAGGGAGTGACTAGGAATGTAGTGATTAAAGATATAAAAGTGGAAGTGCAGGAAGTGTACAAATTACTGGAAACTCAAGACGTACGGAAAGCCCAAGGACTGGATGGAGTTTCAAATTGGGTACTGAAGGAATGCAGAGAACGACTGGCGGATAAGATTCACAGTTTAATCTTGTGTTCGCTGGAAGAAAGGGAAGTGCCTCGGGAATGGAAGAGAGCAAATGTGGTACCAATTTACAAGGGAGGAAACAAGGAAGAACCCCTGAAATATAGACCAGTGTCCCTAACCAGCATGGTTGCAAAATTATGCGAGAAGATTCTGAAAGATAGGTGGATAAAATATCTGGAAGAGATGAATAGTTTGACTGAAAGTCAATTTGGATTCAGAAGTGGAAGGTCATGTGTTTCCAACTTGTTGAGCTTTTACTCAAGAGCGATTGATGTGCTACAGGATAGAGACGGTTCAGTAGACTGTGTGTATTTAGATTTGGAGAAGACCTTTGACAAGGTACCCCATAAGAGACTAATGTGGAAATTAGAGCATATAGGAGGACTGAAGGGTAACCTCCTGGAATGGACGAGAGACTTTTTGAGAGACAGACAAAAGAGGACAGTAAAAAAGGACAGGACGTCTGGATGGAGAGAAGTAACAAGTGCTGTCCCACAGGGCTTGGTGCTGGCGCCAGTAATGTTCCTGATTTACGAAATTATGTGGTTGGAGCGGCCCTAATGAGAGAGAGCAGTGTTTGGCAACTCCCTGTACTGTTGTTTCCAGATGATACTGTGTTGTTGAGCGAAGATGAAGAGGAGCTGCAAGGCTTGGTAGATGAGTTTGGGAGAGTGTGACAGAAACGGAATCTAAAGATGAATGTAGGGAAGAGTAAAGTGATGATCTTCGAGAGAAGTGAAGCCAGTGAATGTACAGTGAGACTGGATTGGAAGGATATGGAGAATGTGAGTGCATTTAAGTACTTGGGTAGTGTGATGAGTAAGGATGGAAGTCTGGAGGGTGAAGTGCTAGAAAGGGTGCAGCAGGGAAGGAAGGTTGCTGGTTCGTTGAAAGCAGTGGTAAGAAACAGGGAGGTCAGCATGGAAGTGAAAAAGTTGTTACATGACAGTATTGTGATACCAACTCTAACATATGGAACTGAAGCTTGGACCCTGTTGGAAGGACAGAAGTCAAGAGTGAGAGCAGTGGAAATAAGTTATTTGAGAGGAGCATGTGGAGTCACATGGAGAGACAGACTAACAAATGAGGAAGTGAAGAAGCATTGTGGTGTGGTTGAGGACGTGATAGGAAGCATTAGCAGAAACACGTTAAGATGGTTTGGGCATGTTGAGAGGATGGAGAGTGAAAGACTGACGAGGAGAGTGTATGTGAGTGAG
Source organism: Birgus latro (assembly GCA_018397915.1). Taxonomy (NCBI): domain Eukaryota; kingdom Metazoa; phylum Arthropoda; class Malacostraca; order Decapoda; family Coenobitidae; genus Birgus; species Birgus latro. The sequence continues at coordinate 2,950 of JAGKTI010024554.1, read as the reverse complement.
GTGGAGGGGGCGAGAGGGAGGGGGAGGTCGAGGATGAGATGGAGGGATGGAGTGGAGAGGTATTTCAGAGAGGGGTGTGTGAGTTGGGAGCGGAGTAGTGAAATGGTGGGGGACAGAGCGACATGGAGGCGATTTGTTTGTGGCCACCCCGTGTGGGATTGAGACATCTGGCAATAGATAGATAGATATGGTAGATGGAATGAACAGTTATGTAAGTCTGTTTGCTGATGATACAAAGATCTTGAGGAAGGTAGAGGTTGAAGGGGACTGTAAAATGCTGCAGGGAGTTCTGGATAGGATACATGATTGGAGCCGGATGTGGGAAATGAAATTCAACGCAAAAAAATGTAAAATATTGGAAATGGGTAAAAGCACCAAGAGACCATAACTGATTTATATGATGGGTAATGAACCAATCACAAAAGCAAGAGAAGAGAAAGATTTAGGAGTGCTGGTCCAGGATAGTTTGTCACCTGAAAAACACATTAACAAGATAGTTAGAGAGACATATAAACTCTTAACCAATATAAGAGTGGTATTTCATTACATGAATGAAGAGAGGATGAAAAAACTGATATTGGCCATGATCCACCCCAGAAGGAATATGCAGCAGTAGTGTGGTCCCCACACAAAAAGAAAGATATAAACAAGATTGAAAGAATACAAAGAACAGCAACTAATATGGTCCCCAGTCTAGTAGATATATCATACAGTGAGAGGCTAGAAAGGCTGGATTTGCTTTCCATAGAGGAAAGGAGAGAGAGGGGTGACATGATTGCAGTGTTCAGGACCATGATGGGAGTAGATAAAATTGACAGAGAAGATCTGTTTGTATGGGATATGAGAGCAACATAAGGACACAATCTGAAACTGAAGAAGCCACGTTGCTTGAGGGACATTAAGAAATATAGTTTTCCGTATAGATGCATAGACCTGTGGAACAGACTGGACAAAGAGATCATCCAGTCTAAAAACTTAAATGAGTTTAAAGGAAAATTTGACTTGCTGAGAAAAAGAGATGAAACCCCACGTGGGTAGCTCGCTTCCGGTATATCACAATTAGGTAAATACAATTAGGTAAATACACACATAGACACCCAAACACATAGACACAGACACATACGCACACAAGCACACGCAAGCAGTCAATGCATGACCATAGTCAACGTTTTTTGTGTTACTGTCAATGTTATAATGCATTAATTTCTTGCTGCATTGTTCATAGTAATATTACATACTTTTTACATGTCCTAGTGTTTTGTTTGTGTATTAGTAACGTGACTATTAGTGTAACATATGGGGTTAGCTTGAGATGGAACTGCCAGGTAAGAATGACGAGTGGGAGGTTGGGTGTAGTAGGGGTATGGGGGAGGGTTGGGAGCAGGGGTAGAGGCAGGTGGAGCTCGTTTCGTAACGTCCCCCGTCTTCCCTGGATATACAAGAGTACAAAGCAGACACTCCTGAGAAGAAATTACTGATAGTGAGTGTATCTGTAATGAAATAAAAAAATGACTGGTGTCCAAAGAGATTCTCTGCCAGCAGATATTGTTCACTGCTTCCGAAATCCATTAATTCAGGGTCCGTAGCATTGAGGGTTGACTGTGTATGTATGTATGTATGTGTATATATAAGTAATCCCTCCATTATCCGACATAATAGAGCCAAAGGCATGTCCGGATATTGGTCATGTCCAGATATTGGCCCTGAAGCTCGAGCACTGGTCATTCATGACCCTAACCTAACCTAACCTAACCTAAATCAGAAAACCACCTACCTACCTCCCTACCGGACATGCATAGCACTTATTTAAGTCCCCTTTCACATAAATAATGCACACAAAGCATGAATTAACCGAATTTTAACAAAAAATGATGATTTAGAGGTGAGTAAGGCATAGGTGCTCACAACTTGCCAGCAAGTGTAAGTATCAGACATGGAAATGACTATGAAAATCACCCGTTCTCACACCATATGCATTAAATAATAGACACAAAGCATGAATTCATTGAATTTTAACCCAAAAATGATGATTTTGAGGTAAGTAAGGCATAGATGTTCATGAGTTGGCAGCTTAGTGTAAATAAGTATCGGACGTGGCAATCACTATGAAAATCATCATTTCTCACATCTTATGCACAAAAATATGGGATACAAAGCATCAAATAAATAAACTGTTACCAGGAAAAGAGTTAGGTATGGCAAAGGTGTTCACTGTTCACCAGCAGCACCAGTCATTCTTGACCCTAACCCAACCTAACCTAAATCAGAAAACCACCTACCTACCTCCCTTCCAGACATGCATAGCACTTAAGACCCCATTCACATAAATAATTGGCACAAAGCATGAATTAATCGAATTTTAACCCAAAAATGATGAATTTGAGGTGAGTAAGGCAGGGGTGTTCACAAGTTGGCAGGTTAGTGTAAGTAAGTATCGGACGTGGCTATCACTATGAAAATCATCATTTCTCATATCTTATGCACTAAAATATGGGATACAAAGCATCAAATAAATAAANTGTTACCAGAAAAAGAGTTAGGTATGGCAAAGGTGTTCACTGTTCACCAACAGCACCGGTCATTCTTGACCCTAACCTAACCTAACCTAAATCAGAAAACCACCTACCTACCTCCCTCCTGGACATGCATAGCACTTAATTAAGACCCCATTCACATAAATAATCGGCACAAAGCATGAATTAATCGAATTTTAACCCCAAAATTATGATTTTGAGGTGAGTAAGGCAGACATGATTATTACTGAGAAAATCACCTTTTTACAGCCTATGCACTCAAATATGGGACACAAAGCATGAAGTAAATAAAATGTAACCAGAAAAATTATGATTTAGAGGTGTGTGGGGCAAAAATGTTCACCAGTTGACTAGATAGTAAACGTATGCAAGAGACATGGTAATCACTGAGAAAATCACCTCTTTCACAGCCTGTG
>JAGKTI010024553.1:0-14332 GCA_018397915.1 Birgus latro | reverse complement strand
CATAATCTTTCTCTCCTCCTCCTCCAGTTCATAGCGATGGGGGCAGAGCAGAGGAACGCCATCAGGAGGGCGCTTAACGAGGACGCGGAGAAACTGCTTCAGGAGGGCGACCCGAACGACCCCCAGCTGAGACGACTGAAGCGAGAGATTGACGAGGTGAACCGACTCTTTGACGAATTCGAACGACGCGCCTCTGGTGAGTAGAGTCGGGTGATTTATTATTATTATTATTATTATTATTATTATTATTATTATTATTATGTGCATGGAGTTATGATGTAGGCGAGACGGGTATGGTTTAAGGGAAAGGTGAAGAGGAAGAGAAAGAGCAGCGGAAAGACGAACGTCAAGGTATAAATGTGTTTGGTTTGCGTAGTGGATAAGATGCGAGAAATGGGCTGTGAGAGGTCTGCTAGGATATATGTTGGTAAGTGGATGGAAGACGTGATTTATCGTAGGTAGAGAAATGTTGCAGAATGGTTAAACGAGTATATGTAAGAAGCTTGCAGATGGGAGGAGGCATGGCGGAACAAGAAATAAGTGGATGGAATCGGTAAATGAATGGTGAGAGTGAGGTATGGGAATTGATGCTGGTAAGGTTTGACAAGGAGTATAAATAACGGGATGTAGCGTTATGCATGAAAAAGCACATGGCGAGGATTTGGCACTCTCCTTTTTAACGTAATAATGAACAGAACGACTATGGAATTATTTAAAACGTATTAATTATGAAGAAAAGTAAAGCAGTATGTGCTGATGGTTATGCTTGCTAAGTTTTGAGGTAGAGTTCAGGATTCCGATGGCTTGAGAAATGTGTGAATGATTGTGTGACCCATTTCACTTGGCATACTGCAAATAGTTTTCTCACTGTAGTGCTGTCTCGTCCCTTGTTGCTGGATCCTGCCTCAACCCCATCGTTATAGGTGGATGTAACAGTTGAGTTGATGATCGTGGTTTGGTGATTGTGTGTGTGTGTGTGTGTGTGTGTGTGTGTGTGTGTCGGAGAGAGAGGGAGCGTGTGTTTAGTTACGTCTTTGTTCACCGGCAAGTGCACTGCGTTTATCATTTACACAAGCCCACACGTCAGCCCCCTCAAGGGCGTACCAACCCAGCCATTACATTCCAGAAAACGCCAGACGATTTTATTCAGCTGAGCGTGAGTTGTAGGCCCTCGGGTGTTAATGTTGTCACCATTAACCCTCTAGTATTGCATTTCGTCAAACACCAGACGATTTTATTCAACTGAGGGTGAGTCATAGGAGCCTAGGTATGAATTCAGGCCTGTTTGTGAAGATGACATAGAGGAACAGATGCGTGGGTTTGTTTGCGTGGGTTTAAATTTTAGAATTTGTGTTTAGTCTTAGTAGATTTTTTCTTGTGTGTTTGTACCCTTGTATTGTTCGTGGTTTGTGTTTAATGCATTGTAGTATTGTGTGATTGTGCCCTTGTATTGTTTATAGTTTGTGTTTAATGTTAGTAGTGTTTGGTTTGGTTTGGTTTATATTGCACCTATCCTCTGTTTTATTCTCGCTACCACCAGAGGAGTATATTTAATTTACGATAGATTTTTCGACGTGGAGCCTTGGTCAACATCCTCACTACAATTTCTTCTTGAGATAGAATACAGTTATTTGATGGTAGCTAGAAAAGTAATCGTACTGAATGGGTTAATATTATAAAGTATTCCTCCCGTCTGTATTAGTGGGATTACACTGTGGCTCCTGTTACTTGCTCAGCTGAATAAAATCGTCTGACGTTAGCTGGACTTAAGTGTTGGGGTTGTCCTGATCAAGAAAGGGTTAATGGTGAAAGTAATCCATAGGTGGAATATAATAACCGAATTTTCCGGAGCATGAGAGATGAGAGAATTAGCTGTAGGTTAGTGTGAGGGAGCCATAGCCAGAGATGACCCCTAAGCTGGGGAAGATGATTTGAAGGAAGGAAGTATAAGCTGTCAAAAATTAATACGTCTCCAACAAGAAATGGCGAAAACGACGTCATCTATAAGAATTTTTTAAAAAGTCCTCCGATGGAAGACGTTAAAAGACATAGCTCTAGTTCAGTTTGTGTGGGAGAGCCATATCCAGCCTGCAGAGATTGATTTCTGGTTGAGTAAAATCATCTGGCATTATGTGGAAGAGAGGTCTAGAGTTGGCCCGACCATGAGGGAGTAGAAAGACGGAGTTCTAGTTTAGTTAGTGTGGAGGAGCCATATCTAGCCAGTCGAGATCGATTTCTAGAGAAAATGGGGATTCCTGGAGGAGGAAGAGGAAGAGGGCAGCACCGTAGGGTCTGTCGGGTCTGGGTTCCTGCACCGTCCGCCAGCCAGTCATGCTCTGCTTCTCGACTCTTCCAAATGCTCTCCCCCTTCAGACCTGACAAACATTGATTTTTATTTATTACTGCGCCAGAGTGTATTTTTATACTGCGGACCCCGCATACTACTCGTCTGTGATATTGGAATCTGTGTTATGCTGCTGTCCACGTTAACTTGGCCCTGAAATTGCTGTCTCACCATCTTGCTTGCTTAGCCGTTAACGAGAGATTGGCATGAGACAGTGATATAGTATCGAAGAAATGCAGTGGAAAGGGTGTAGAGCTGCATTATCCTTCTGCCATTCAGCTACTTGAAAATCTCCGCCAGGTTAAGGTGGACGAGCTGTAGTGTGCGTTTGTCATTAGAGTATCGCTTTCGTGTCGTTGTAAGATGATCCCTCCAGTCGGCTATCTTAGCGTCCTGGGACAGGTCTGGGACACACAGGGGAACATATTTAAGGGTAGACTAAGGGCGTCGAATGAAGAGACGTCGGAATACGTAGAAGGTACCGTGCTGTTCCTGCATAAAGTGACACTCTCGGAGGAATCCAGGGAGTGCCGAAATGTGTCATGCGAGTGTACGTGTCACGAGAAGAGGGGGATCAAGGGGGAAGCCGACCCCTTCTTTGAAACCTCCAAAACCATGGATGAAAGTGGTTTGAGCTCCTGTCCTGATGAGGAAGTGTTGGACGAAGGTAAATGCTGAAATTGATGCTGGTCTTGTACGTTGACAGTTATTGTGTAAGCGGCAGTGGAGGATAAGGTTTCAAACAGGTACATGACGTAATCTTATTCTGAGGGGATGATAGAGGTTGTGTAAGTGGGTGTGTTGGTGTTACTGGCTAAATATAGGTGGTGACAGTGTTCGTGTATGCGGGTGTAGGGTCCAGTTTTACCGGTCGATCGATGTTTATGCAAAATAGAGCCAAGAGTCGTTTGTAAGTGGGCCTAGAGTGGTAGTATTTAGAGATGGCTGATGAACTTCATGCCCATTTTTTTAGTTGATAAGTGGATATAAGGTGATGATATTTCGAGTTTCTTGATGAACTAGGTGCAATTTAGCTGACTGGTTTGGAAATGAGTGTAGGGCGACTGTTCCGATTAGACTAAGAAAATCAGTGGGAAATAAAGCCCAATGTAGTGCTGCATCGCTTACATTGATAAAGTAGATTGAAAATGAAGCTGGCATTGGTTTATTGATTTTTTTTTTTAGGGGGGGGGGGGGGGCCAAAAGTTTTCCATCAAATTTTCAAACTAGATGCTTCTTCGCGTGGCTGAAGATTGTTTGGTAGATGCAAGATGATAAACATTTGAGCCGAGTAGATGTTTTTTAACGGCATACCAAATGACTGGGATATTGTGGGATGTCATGTCGGTTTGCTGGGATCGATTGCGATAGGACGGTTGCTTGCCAGTGGGTTTCAGGTGATCATGTTTCGGGCTGACTGATGATGCTGGTGTTGTGTTTGGTTGATGCGTGTATGTTGAAGTGGATGTTTGGGCAGTATTTAGAATATCTTTATGTTGATTTAACGTGGGTATGTGGATCATTTTATCTAGCTGGTTTGGTTGGGAGAGAGAGAGAGAGAGAGAGAGAGAGAGTAAAGTGTCGAAGAGGTCGATAAACCAGATGCTGATACTGTTGATAACAATGATGATAACTTTGTATAAAGTGGGTGTGTTAGAGTGGAGTGATGGCGAGATATTCAGATTAGTTTACGTCACTGTTCAGGTATTATGGGCGAAGGACTACGGTACCGCACACTCCCCCCCCCCCCCCCCCCCTTATATCCTCCCCCCCCCTCCTCTCCCCCACCCCCACCCCCCCCCCGCCCCTCTCCCATTCCTACCCCCTCTCCCTCCCTCCTTGCATCCTCTTCCTCCACCCCCCTCTTCTTTCTCGTCCTTCCCCTCCTCTTTGCAATCTTACTCCTTCGTCGCAATCCTCTCTCCTCATTGCGACTCTTTCCCCTTCACAGCACCCCCTTTACTCCTCCTCAACTCCCCCCCCCCCCCTCCCCCCCCCCCCCCTCCCTTGCTTCAAACCCCCCCTTACTTCCCCCCAGTTCCCCCCTTTATTCCTCCTCACCTCCCCTCTACCGTACTTCTAACTCACCCCTCCCTTGCTTCTAACTCTCTCTCACTTCGAACACTCCCCTTACTACGAACTCCCCCCATACTTCTAACTCCCCCCATACTTCTAACTCCCCCTTACTTCTAACTCCCCCTTCTTCCTCGCACCTCCCCTCTACTCGTCGCAGTCCCCCTGTCACAGCAGTATGCGGGGCGGGGTTACCTCACGACACACCAGCATTGCATAGAAAGATTTAGGCACCATGATCATATACTGTCGTGCTGGACCTGTATTAGTCGTCGTTTTCACATTTATAGTTGTCTTTGTGCCAGTTGTAGTTATCTTTCCACTTTTAGTTTTTAGTTTATTTGATTTTTTGCCAACTGTTATTGCAGTCTTTGGTTTTCGTAATAAGATGTAGGATTTTATGTCAGTTGTTTCATCCTTATCTTTCAGTTTTAGTTATTACTTTGTTTAATTAATGTCAGTTGTTATCGTTAGTTCTACTTGGAGTTATTAGTTATCAGATTCTTAGCCCAATTTTATCTGGTGCTGTCCCCCCTCCCCCCCCGCTTTCTCTTTACTTACTTGGGTCATTTTTATTTTGCCGCATTACTTTTTACAGTTTAACGTGTTTCATTATTAGTAGTAGTAGTAGTAGTAGTAGTAGTAGTAGTAGTATTAGTATTGCAATGCTTACATGATTTTACTCGGTTAAGGAGACACGTTTGGAACTGGGCCGGTTAGATAAGGCCTTCATCAGTACCAGCACCATCTGGATCTTCTCCAAAACTGAGTAAAATCGTCTGGATACGAAAACTAACTTGTAAAGGACGGCATCCCTAGCCCAGTCCAAATCACCATCCCTGTCGATAATAATAATAATAATAATAATAATAATAATAATAATAATATAACAATAATAATAATAATAATAATGATGATGATGTTGATAAAGACTATCTGGAAAGTTAAATTGTAATATACTGTTTACTCAAACTTTACCTAAAATTGAATTCTGTATCTTGAATTCTGAGTTGTAAACACTTTTCACGAAGAAATTATAGAGAAAGGATGTAGACTTAGTAATAACTTTTTCTGCTAGTGAGCTACGGTGAATAAGCTACAATTGAACGAATATGTAGGTCAGGTTGAGATATAAAGAGTATAGTGATCATTAGAAAAGAAAGTACAGAAAAAAAATAAAACTATTTAGTATGGAAAAGGAGTGCAGGTATTAATAGACTTTAATACCAGTAAAAACTTTAAGCTTCGGGGACGTAAATTAAGGATATGAGGTCGAAACTTTTATTTTGGTTTTATTTTTTTCTTACCCAGACGACCAAAAGCGGCAGTGAACCAAGTAACTTATCTTCCGTTACTCAGTAGTGTTTAGTCAGGCGTAGATATTGTATGAGAGAGAGAGAGAGAGAGAGAGAGAGAGAGAGAGAGAGAATGGGGGCGCAGTTTGTATTTCATGTTACCTTCGAGACTATTTTTGTTTAACTGGAAAGGTTTCACGTACTGAAAGTGTCAGAACAACGCTATAATTAACCCCACCATTAATAAAAAGTCGCTCCTAACATTGAAAATCGTCTGAAGGTTGCAAGAATAAAAGTACAAATAGTCATCGAAGGGAAGTGGTATATAAGGGCACGTTTTGGCGAGAGAAAGTTTAATCCCGGATCGATCCCGGATCGAGATAAAGTCGATTCTGACAGCTGATCCTGTTTTGGCGAGGCACAATCCTGGTCCTGGATTGGTGTGAAAGATAATCCCGGATCGATCTGAGGCAATCCACCTCCCCAAGGTGGACTGAGCTGGGCAATCCTGGATTATGACGTCACACCAAAACAAATATAGCGTCATCTCCTACGTTGTAAGTGCCGTATTTACTTGTTTTTAAATAATATACTGAACTGATAAAATGATGCAGCCAGTTACTAAGGTGGGTATAAGGGGCTTAGCTGTATCTGGTTTCATCAGTAATGGGACCATATTGCTGAAAATGAGAACAGTGACTGCTGCCCAAGTCATCCGTTTGAACTTTCAAACGCCATCGTTTTGTTTACAATCAGGTGGGGCAGTGGGGTGTCGCCATGACAACAGGACAAGCCATCCCGAGACTTGTGGACTGTTTTGGTGTGACCCTTCTGGATCAGCCATCCCCCTCGATCCTAATCCGATCCCACTGACCTCGCCAAAATAAGCCTTAAATCTTTGTATAGCGTATGAAATCAGTGGTAGTTGGAACTTACAGGTTGTAGTGACATTTTCCCTCCCTGTTTGCAGTATTTTTTTAGTTTGATATGCGTGTCTTGGGAATGAAAGTTTTTAATAGTGTCCCGACCAAATTCCTGTGACTGTTTTGTGTGTTTGTGCACGTGTGTGTGGGGGGGGGGGATTTAGTTTGGGGTTTTGGAAGTGACTGAAAATTAAACTAGCACTCCACCTCTTCCTCCCCTCCAGAACCAAAGCCTGGAGCAGTGTTGGTGGAGCAGTGCAACAGCTTGAAGGAGTACCTGGACATGATGGAGAAGATGCTTATCCAGCGGTGTCTCGCCAGCATACCAAGAGACCTGGACCTCCTCGAACAGCTGGTCATCGAGCATAAGCAGTTTGAAAACGACCTGTCTTCGAGGGAACTTGAGGTATGCGGAGTTGGAAGGTTTGGTGGGTTGAAGAAGTGAAGGTTGGGAAGGTCTAGGCAGGAGGAGGAGTCAGCTGAAAGGTTTTGATGAGGTATGGACAGTGGGAGATGTAGGGAGTTGAAGAGTTGAGGTATAGGGAGAGGGAAATGTGGGCTTTTCAAGGGTTGAGATGAGGTGAAGAGTTGGGGAGGTGTGGTGGGTTGACTGATATGGGGTGAGAAGTTAGAGATGTATGGGTTGGGGTAGGTGTGGGGATGGAAGAAGTGGATGAGGTTAGGGTAAAGATGAGTTGTAGAGGATTTGGTAAGTGTTGGGATTGAAGGATTGTGGAGTTCAAGTTCAGTGTTAGTGATGATGCTGGATGAGCAATTTTGTGTGAAATTTTGAAACTGATATTTTCCATTTAGCTCAGCCATAGTGTGCAGAATCATAAAAGAAAAAAAACAATAGAATTACTAAAATACCTGCCTTTTGAAAACATAGTACGGTATAACTTGGATGGTTTAGTGAGGAGGTTGATGATGTGATGTGTAGCAAGAAAGATGGGTTGGCGATGTAGAGGTGGGAGTTGGTGATGCAAGGTGAGGATGAGGGATTAGTGTGATGAGCTAGAGGTAGATGTATATACTGCTGAGGTGGAAATTAGATGAATTATGATCGATAGGAGAGGAACAGTTGATTAGTGAAGGTGGGAAATGACTAGGTGGGATGAGGCAAGGAACTGTAATATAAAATGATAGCGAGTTGAAGTTGGCCATAGTCTAGAACTCAGCAATGATTTTGTCATTTAAATGTGTGACTTTACACATTGTCCTGGCCAGGTTGAGAGCATCCAGAAGAACTACCAGAACCTGACCCGCCGCACACCTGCCATCCAGCGCATTGTGGAGTCCATCACACAGCAATGGGACCGCATCTGGGCACTCTCTCATGTCTACATCGAGAGGTATACTCACCAGTTTATAGTACTCATAGTTACTGGTACAGGTAAAAACTCACATGGAGTAGAAACTCCCAACCACCTAGCTGGGCATTCCCCCCCCCAATAAAAATTAACTGTTGCAGAATTTTTTGTTTTGAGAAGGAGGTTCATGAGAGGAATAAATTTACTGAGTTATAATATACAGTGTACCTTTCAGTCAGTTAGCTTGTTTCTAAGTAAATCTAGCATGTATTCATTTATTGCCATGATTGTCACTGCAGAATGAAGTGTGTGGAGATGGTTGTGACTGGCATTGAAGAAGGAACACAGGTTGTGTCTGAGATTGAGTTGAAGCTTGCCGAACACCAGGATCTGCCAGATGAGTTGGAAGACTTGGAACGTGAGCACCGGCAACTGCTTAACATCCAACAGATGATCCATGACCACCAGGTGAGACCTAGAACTGAACCCTACAGTAGCTATACAACTCTGAAATTTGGTGTTTAGCTCTTTTAAGCTTGGTGAAGCCTATACTTTATATATTAATAATTATATTCAGATAACTTCCAAAGGAAATTAGTCGAGGTAAACATTGATATTTAAGTCAAGCTTCTGAGATTAGTAAATATTTATCCAGACTGGTCAGAGTTGTGTAGATTTCATACATGGGTGATGTCTGTGGTGCAGCTTCAGCAGTGAACTCTGGGAGCACACTTTATGGTCCCAGTCTTTGCTAAATAGGCAAAAATTTATATCCATGGTAAAGGGATCACACCAAAATTTATTGGTATTAAACCTTACATGTGTATGTAAGTGTTTAGAGACATACAATTTTAGCAGTACTAATATCTTCCATGGATTCTCTTTTGCCAGAGCATAGATACTCTAAATTTTATAATTCTTAGAATAATAGACTAGCTCTGGAATGTAACATCTTCGGAGAATCCATAGGTACTAAGTACATTAATTCTCAGTTTAGCTTTACCTGCATGGTACAAGAAGGGTTTACAACAATTTCAGTACATAAATTTCAGTACAAGGTTACAATGTTTATAATATTTAATACATTTGTAACATCTTCATCATAATATTTGACAGGTTTTCTAAGCATCTCTAATCTGGCCGTATAACATCTTCAGCAAATCTCTAGTATTCATAAAAACATCTGTGGTAAGCTGATTGTGTCTTATCAAGGCTTGCCCTAAGTTTGATTCGTATGGTAGGCGCTGATCGACCGGCTGCTGGAGGAGTGCCGCAATGTGCGCACCCTTGTGGTTAAGTCCCGTCCCAGCCAAAAGATCCACCCAGACGTTGACAAATTAGAGGAGGATGTGAGGAAGTTGCGCATCCGCTGGGAGAACATGTGTTCACAGATCATAGAGAGGTGAGGTTCACCTGGCTTTGTTGAACTTTAAATGCAGCCTCATTGGATAGTCAAGGAATTGGCTCTCTTCCCATTGTTATACAAAGGTAATGAAAAACTAGTACTATAAAACATTACTCAGGTGTTTGCTGAGCTAATATATCTGTCTTTCAACTTCCACAGTGCATTTAACAGATCCTGGGAAGATGTTCATTTCTCTGACTGTGTATGTGCTACTTCTGTCAGTATATGTATTGTCCTGTAATTTATTATGGAATTGAGTTCCATATCAATATGTTTCTATATTTTTTTACTAGGTATGGATGCTTTGTCTCTCTGGATTACTAGTAGGCTTTTTATATATTATTTGACAGTACAAACAATGGGCGCATTAGTATATACAGTAGATCAACCTTTGGAAAGTCTATTTTATAACATAATTTAACCTATGTCCTCCCTTCCCTGTTTTTCAGACTGAGGAGTTGTGAGGCAGCCTCAGAGCTACTGATGAAATACCGCAATGGCCATGCTGTTGAAAAGAAGGAACTGAATGACCTAGAAAATGGCCTTCGCATCCAGAAGATAGAGGACTTGGGTCCCTCAGAGGCAGAGCTTGAGCTTGAACGGCTGAGGGTAAGAGAGCCCTCCATCTATCAGAGCAATATTTCTTCTCTCTCTCTCTTTCTCACTCCTTACTCAACTTGTGCTGTCAGCTATATATATATATATTTCAACTTCACTGCGTCTATGACTGAACGCTTTTATTAATATACTGTATGTCAGTGACTGCAATTATCTATATTGTCTCTCCATCTTGAAATACAAAATTGATGACTTGTTCCTTTAACTTGTCTTCCTCTTGGTACTAACCCATCACCCCCCAAAAACCTCCCAACATACCGACACCCACACTTCATGTTGGTACCTTAGCCCTCAACCCTGATCCTCACCACCCAGTGGTAATGATCCCTGTGTCCCAGATACCTCTTTTCTTATTTCAGGTTGACATTGCGACTTCAGCGACTTGAACTTGTGTTCGTTTCTTTACAGAGCAATTAATGTATTTGTTTGTTTTTGCTTTCCAGGTTATTTTAATCTTTTGTTTTGCAGGTATATTAATGCATATACCTTTTCTTTACAGAGTATGTACATGAAAATTATAGAGAAGAAAACAAGCATAGAACATGTAAATACCCTTGGCGGCCGATTCATACGGGAAGCCAAGGTATGTTTTACCAGATGCACAAGCACACAAGTAAACATTCTAGCACAATTTTAAGATGCACTTGTAACCAGAGTATAATTTGATCTCTTATAAACATTTGATTTTTTTAGTTCATTCCAGGTTTTTTACAGGGGATGAATTTCAGAATTTCTCCTGTACATGTCTCTCTTTAAATTTTCATACTCATTACTCTGTGCATGCTTAACTGAGAGTAATGAATTGGCATGTAAATATAACTTCAGTGGTAATGTGTTGGTCTAGTGTCATTAACTGCTTCTTGGTGGCTTTACTATCCCTCGCTTCTTACCCCCAACAACTCGCTTCTCTGAAAAAAAGTCACTAACCCCCTAACTCCATAACCAGTTACTAACATCCACTAATTTGTTAACACCCCCTCCTGTAGATCTATGACTTGCGCCTGTGCCAGTACAAGGCAAGTTTAGAGGAAGTGCACCCTAGCCTGGATGCGAGCCTGAGCAAGCGGCCACGCATCCAAAGTGGCGCGGATAGTGTCACCCGCCAGCTGGATGACCTCAACCGCCAATACCAGTTCATCGCTGATGAGACATACGACCGCATCGCCAAAATCTACAACCGGTTCCAGCACGAGAAGAACTTCAATGTAAGTACAGTACAGACTAGCATTTTTTTATTTTTAATATTGAGCCATATTATATATCAGTGTATGTTCATTGGATGAAGTGAGACCATATTGTAATGGACTGCAGTATTTGGGGGGCAAACTGATTAATATATCTGATAGCTCCTTTTGTAAGATGTCTGATATGGATCCACTATACTGGATCTATATACTGTACTGATATATAAAAAAATGGTCCGGTAGCTACCGTACGTAGGACAAGTTATAAGACATCAATAAGGCAATACTGTGCGAGTTTGGCCTGTGTTACTTGATCAGTAAATAGTACTGAAAAGAATAGGAAATGCTTGGGCAGGGTTCAATATTTAACAAATTTATTTAATAGGTTGGCAGATCAGCTCCCAATACTGGACCTTGGTGTGGTATGCAGTAAAGCAAAAGTTGTCTGGTAGGGTCAAGGGGTCTGTTATATCCAAAGTCCAGTGTAAGAGGGTCCATTAAAGTGAGGTCTCATTGTATGTACATATGAAGTGCATTTATATTTTTTAAAAATACAGATCCTTAGAACTGTGGGGAGGAACTAGGATAGTAGAGGTTTCATTGATGTGTGAATGATTCCCTGGCCCATTTTGTTATATATGCTGTTGATAGTTCTTTCTCTTGAATGAAATACAGTATCTTCGTTTTCTGGACTGCACCTCACCCCATCCATAGGTGGGAAACAAAGTTAGGTTGTTGATGGTGGTGGTGGTGATACTGTACATTTAGTCCTTAATGAAAGGCATGGATGTAAGGAGGTAGAATGCTGCTCGGGAACATGCTTTTGGTTCATGAATAACACATTAAAAGCACAAGAACCACTCCTTTGACAAAAGAAGCAACTGTATAATTAATTAATTAAGAGCAACTGTAAGTAAAAACCAGATTTTAAAACATGAACAACTTTATACAGTGCTAAAACAACTTAGTGAAAAATAAGTACATTTCATCAGCTACTTAATAATGAAAATTTTAGGTGAAATAACTTTAATTGAGGACCGTCTTTACTTCATTTTCACATGTTCCTCCAGTGTAGTTTTGCCACATGCCTACCCAGGGATGCTTTCCTATTATTTCTGCGCAGTTATCTCTCTCTAGGTTTGAGGTGATTTACAGTATAGTGAGTATCACTTCTTGTACCTCAGGAAGAAATATTCCTTTACCTAGTCACAACAAACAGACGGTTATAATTTGCCCTGTTACAAAATGGATTTAGCATTTTACCTGTCAAGTATTAGTTTATGTAATTTTACCACTGCAAATGATAGTAAATGATTCATTATGATGAATTGGAGGATTAAGGTAAGTGGTGTTTGTTACTTCAGATCACAAACGGTTTATTCATTGCAGGTAAGTTCCTTTTCTTGAATTAAAAGTAATGATCCTGTGAACCTCAGCCTATGTAGAAATTGTTCTCTTCGTGACAGTTCATGAACACTTTAGGAGTCTTGATTGAAACTGATGAAGTAACTCATTTCCACAAAACTACCAGCGTAGGATGTAAACGTGAGTCACTTGCAAATAGATGGGAGGAAAGTAACGTCATTGTAATAATGATAGTATGGATGGATGAATAAATAATATAAATAACAGAATAAATGAATAATTACCATGTTTGCTGTTAATGTGATATAAAAAAAAAAAGACAGGAAAGAAAAAAAGTAGAAACACAGTATTAACAGCGTAGAGCTCAGTGGAGGGGGAAAAAAAAAATCAGTTCTGGCCTTCGAAGTCATTACACACTGAAGTTCTTGAAGAGAGACACAGTGAACAGAAGATGGATAAAATTTTTGCTTAATGAAAAGGACGTAGATATACTGGAAACTAAAGCAGTCTCAAAATTTGATCAATTCTACGTAAGCTTTTAAGATTTTGTAAAATAGTAAACTATCCATTGATTCACGATCCGTAGATTTAAAGATAGGAAATTTGACTTTGACAAAAACAAACATGGGAAACACTCGCGACACGGTATAAAATATAAAAATAGATAAATATGGGAATCATATGTCACGGCATAAAAAAGAAAAGAACCTGTGATAGTCAGGCCACGTCTGTCGAATAATGGATCGTAGACAGACACCGCTAGTACAATAGTGGCAGCTCCAGAGATGGAGTGAGAGGATGACATGAGCAGAATATAAAGTGGAGAGATGATGTCCACAAATCGACCGGAATGGGGTGGAACGCATGAGTAGGCAGCACACCAGAGGAAAAGAAAGTTCATATACTCTTATGAATAAAAAAGCTGGCAAAATTGTGCGATCATATTATTGCAAAAAGTGTCGGATAGTATCTTGGCAAACCCATTCGTTATGGTGGGAATAGAAAATGCTGACCTTCGGGAACCACATGGTAGAAAGGTATATGCATTTTTTTTTTTATCTGGTCCTGGAAATTAGTCAGTTCACTCCGATGACCAGTTTACTATAATTATTGCAAGATCCCTTCACTACTAGAGCCGTCTCCTTAGTATAATTGCCTCATATCTTGTTTTCTGTTATTCTCCCTTATTTATTTCTCTTTTTTTCACTTTCTCTTCTCTTTCCTCACTTTCTCTTTCGTTTTTCTCCCCATCTCATCTCTTCTTCCCTTCCCATACCTTTTTCCCTTTTTCCTCCTTCTTGTAACTTATTTTCTCTCTTCTTTCCTCTCTTCTTCTCTTTCCTCTCTTCTCCTCTTTACTCTCCTCTCACCTCTAGTCCAGATTGGTGTCCAGATGAGCTCCAAATACGCGTCGGGATTCTGTGGTTATGCTAAGGAGGCGGCAAAAAAGCTCCCTACAAGTGAACAGGATCCATTATGTCCGCCGGATCATTTGCATAATGCGGGATAGCGTCGAGTTGTTTGCCTGGCCTAGACTGGATGCTTATTTTGGAGGGAAAACGGAGTGCAGTTTTTATTATACATCTTGAATTGGTGGATGATTGAGACGAGAATTAGAGAGAATTTGTTACTGAGATATAAATAGTGAAGGAAAATAAAAAACATAGAGTTGTTTGCGTGGCCTTCTCTGGATGCGTATTTTGGAGGGAAAGTAATTTAGATGCATTTTTATTATACATCTTGAATTGGTGGATGATTGAAGAGAGGATTAGAGAGAATGAGTGAAATTAGAAAAGAAAAGCAGAAGCGTCGAGT
>JAGKTI010024552.1:0-14332 GCA_018397915.1 Birgus latro | reverse complement strand
GCTAGAGGAAGAAACAAACAGAAGTGATGAGGTGGTAATGGCATAAAGGAAGGTGCCATATGTGGATGTGTTTGGTGAGTGAACAGTGCTTATATTGCCTATATCACTGTGTGAAAACCAATATAGTCTCGTACTACACTTAAATTCATACCAAATAAATAAATACGTAATTTAAAGTGGCTTGAATTAGTTAACCCTCCCATAGTTTGTTTTCTTTGAAGCCAGCTACCCTGAGAGAGAATGAAAAGGTAAGGCTGACTGTCACCTGTAGCAACATCTATAAGCTCAGAAGGTCGATTTCTCTGTGAATTTTCGATGTTTCTCACCAAAAGTGGAGGTTTGAGCCCCAAATTTTTTTCCCCAAAAAAACTGCTCGGGATTGGGGGGTATCGGAGGTGGGAAATTGGTTGGGATGTGACGGGTTTAGCAGAAAGGAATGACTGATGTTGTTATTGAGCATCCCTGACCTGTCTGACCAAGCAAACTCATTAACCACAAGCAAGCAACTGCCCTTGCAGCGCTGTCTTGTGCAGTGACCCAATTTTCCCTTGCGACATGCAGCAACTCACCACAAAGAAACACAGGGAAGTATGTGGAGGTTTGGTTCCCGGATGGATGCCATATTTGCTTCTCTCCATCCAGTTAACAGGGACACTACAGTAAGTTCCACATCACCCCATTATTTAGTTATATGATTACCATTCAGCATTGTAAATGGTCTCTGGGTTATATACAAGAAACCATGAAGCTTGTCACTCAGTGTAGCATCACCTGAAGTAGAAAAGATGATGAAAAAGAAGTGACAGGACAGATGGGAGAAACAGACACACGAAAAGAATGATAAAGATGAAGGACGAAGTAGACAGCACTACATTATGTGAACATCACCAAGCTGTGAAATGTTTTCTTCTACAGATGTGGGTGGTTGACACGAGTGATGGGCGTGTGACAGGGGAGGATGGAAGAGCTGGTATCTGTCGTGCCTTCAAGTCTCTCTCTCGGTACCACGGATGGCTTGGAACACTTTCCTCTAACCTCCTTCTGTGAGTACGAGTAAAGCTTAAGTTTATATATACTGTACTGTGGAAGCACATTTGAAATTCCTTGTTAGTGTAAGTGTATTCTAGAAATTTCTTTGGCTCATCTCTTCTCAGAAGTACCAAAAGAGTTTGGGGGGATTGATGGAAAAATAAAAGGATTCATGAAGAAATATGCTACAGCAGTTAATTTTAGTACAGTAAAGAATGGCACGTTAAAGTAACTCAGCAAAGTTGAGCGACTGGACAGCAAGAGATTGACAAGGAAAGTGAAGCAGGTAGGGGCAGATTATGGACACTAAAAACAATGTGCAGAGGTACAGTGACACTATGTAATCGTGTGTAGAGTTTCATGAGAGGAGGGATGTTACTGAATACCTAAAGAAAAAATTGAAGGCCTTTCTTCAAAGTTATCCCTCACAGAGTGCAGAGTCAGACAAAAGACAGCCAGATAAAGATTGGTACAGGTATTAGATATTCTCCTCTAACCTGCCTTTGAAACTGCAGTTAATTTATATAAATAAATTATGACTTACTTTCTAGCTAGCAAGTGCAAACATATATTCTGGTAGCATTTTATTGGCTCACTCCCCTCTAACCTTTTGTGTGAAAAGCTGCTGTTTCTTCCTTTCAGTAAATTTTCTAACTCATGGCAAAGGTAAGGGGTGGGTAGAGGTAATTCAGGGAGTAGTTGCCCCTCCTGATGTTGAGAAGGCTCTCTCTCTATGCTAAACAGCCCTTATATGTCGTGTATGTTCAGAGTGTAATGCTGTACATTAGTGAGACTTGGGAAGTAAAGGGTGAAGATATTTGTTGGCCCAAACATAAAATGATGATAATAATAAAATGGATGTCTAGTGCACCCTTGAATGGCAGGTTTGGGGAGAGGAGTTAGGACTATGAATGAAGAGTTGAGAGGAAGGAAGGGATTTGAATGTGTTGGTTTTGTGATGAGAAGGGATAGATTGAGATGGTTTGGGCATGTGAAGAGGATGGAGGATGACAAATGGGTGAGGAGGGTGAGAGGTGTGAATACTGAGAGTAGAGTTGCAAGGGGCAGACTGAAGACCTAGAATGAGGTCACAGAGTGTGACCTCAGGGATAAGGGACTGAATAGTGAAGCTGCTAGAGACTAAGCATCATGGAGAGCTGTCGTTAGGTGACCAAGACCAATGCATCACGCATGTTAAAGCTTCTACAAAAGACTGAACAAACAAACAAAGGAATCCCTGCATTCAAGCACATTCTAGCAAAGCTATTATCTCATTTCAGTCTTTTCTAATTTCCTTCCGTGAGTAAAGGTGCAAAATATGGGCCAAGCATGTTAGGCTGGCCCAAACTGACCTGATCTGTTGATGTACCCTTACCACAGCAAACCAGTTACAGGCAGTCCTTGTTATAAAGTCAGGGATGTGTTCTAAAATACAACTTCATTATCTATCATTGCACCAGTAAATTTAAACACTGGCATATCGCCTTCAAAGGTTGTTGTTATTGTTGATGTCTGTCTGACTGAGCAGACCCATCAACCACATGTAAGCAACCATACTGCAGGGCCATCCCATGCAGAGAACTGATGTTCCTATGTGACTGACAGCACCTTGCCACAGTGAGATGCAGTGATTAATGTGGAGGTTTTGTTCCTGGGTGGATGCCACAATTGTGACTCTCAACTTGGTTAATGAGGGCACCATTTTAGGCTCCATGTCGCCTTGTTATCTGGTTACAGTATATGGTTACTGTTCAGTGTTGTAAAGTTTCCCAATTTAAAGGAAACCATTTGCAGAGCCATCTGAAGTAGAAAGAATAGTAAACAGAGACAGCATGAATGGGAGAAATAGGAAGAGAGGACAGACACACGAAACATGTAAGCAGCACTGCATCAAGTGAGTGAATGACAGACACCCCCACCTACCACCTAGCTTCAAAAGTAATAACATCAAATAAATGGGCAATTTGTCTTTAATTCTAAAGCACATTTTTTAAAAAAATTAAAGAAACATAAGGAGGCCCTATTGTATAACCTAATCTGACAGTTTAATGTGACATGATCCACTCAAATCAAATTTAACCTACTGAAACTTTGTATAACTTAAGTCAAACTAATCTAACTCAATTTCTCCTTTCCTTTTTCAGACGAACCCTGAGCAATGCTGTGAGTCACCACCAGCCCTCCAGAACTCGTCTCACACTAGCCGGCCTCTCTGATGGAACACCAACATGCTAATCTAACCTAACCTACCCAACCCTGACCTAATCTCAACTGAACCTAACTCAACATGGTCTAATCTAACCTTAACTAACCTGACCTCCTACTCCCCTTAACCTACCCTACCAGTGGCTTTTTAAGTTGGCTACACAAGAGCCATCAACTGACAGATCATTTCCTTGAGGGTATGTGATGAAAAATATCAGCATATAAATAGTCTGGTGTAGAATGGAATAAATGTTATCCCTGTCTGCTAAGTGTTCATTTTCACCTTAAACACAGTAAACAACAAAGTATTTTGGTTTCCAGGTGCTATATATAGTATTTATCACTGCCAAAGGCTCATTTCAGTATTAAACTTGGGCTCAAATTTGATAACTATATCAACCAAGGAAGATGCACAGCAAGCAAAGAACCGACTGTTATGGACGTAGTTATCTTACCGATTTTTAGCTAAGGCCTGCCTGTCAGTGGTCCTTCCTGTTACAGCAGTCTAAAATTCAAGTCTATAATTCATTACCATGGAATAATTTTACAGTAAAGTATAGTGATGATACTTTATATACAGTAGCTCAGTGCATCTTACTGGGACACTTAGTATAGCTACATTGATGTTAAGTGGTGGTGATCATCATCCACTCACTGGAAGCAGTGCTGCCTGTTTCTTCCTCTTCCTCATTCTATCTAACCTTGTCTCTTCCCAGTCCTTTTCCTTTCTGTCACTTTTTATTACTCTTTCCACTTCAAGTCACTCTACGCTGAATGACAAGGTAAATGGTTTCCTGCAACTTGGAAATTCATTAACAATGCTGGGTGGTAACGACATAACTATAAAGTAATCCCTTTCAGACATCCATTATCCGAGCAATCCATTACCTAGATGCAGTGATCTAGCAGTTCAAAACCAGTATTCGTGCATTTTTCCATTTTATCCGAGTAAAATGCTTGCTTTCGGGTGAAAAATGCGGCCATGCAAACATTTTCGCCTAGCTGGGCCCTGCAGTGGTGACTGCTTGTCTGTGGTTGATGGGTCTGCTTGAACATGGTAATTGCTTGGCTGTGGTTTATAGGTATGCTTGGCTGGACAGAGTACAGTAAAACCTCACTAGAACAGACTAATTGGGGCCCAGGCCATTCTGAAAAAAGGAGAACTCTGAAAAAAGTGACATATGGACTTCCCCTTCGTTTTCGCTTTTGAAGGCTCCAACATGCTTGCATGCGTCGGCCTTGGTCACCTAATGGCGGCTCTCCACGCTGCTCAATCCCTGGCAGCCTCCCTGTTCAGTCCCTTAACCCTTAAGTCACACTTAATGACCTCGTCCCATTTCTTTCCCGGTCTACCCCTCCCAACTCCTCCCCCAATATTAACACTTCTCACCCTCTGTACCCAATTATCATCCCCCACCCTCTCCACATGTCCAAACCACCACAGCCTACCTCTCCTCATCACAGCACCAATACACTCCAGTCCCATCCTACCTCTCAACTCTTCCATCGTAAACCCAGCCCCCCAAGGCCTTACACGCAGGGACGCACTGCACATCCACCTAATCATTGTCATTTCTGTACGTTTAAACCTGCGAATATCCTCTTCCTTTACTGCCCAAGTCTCACTACCAAACAGCATCACACTCCTAACACATGCTGCATACAAAGATCCCTTAGCACGTAAGGAGAGTCCTCTCAATGTCAGGAGAGGCAACAGCTCCCTGAACTTCTTCCAACCACTTCTCACCCTAGCAACCGAGCTAACTCCAGCCCCACCTCCGGCACATAACATGTCTCCCAAATAACAAAACTCCTCCACACACTCAAGAGACTCACCAGCAAGTTGAACCCTCTCACGCCTAACAATCTCCACCTGCTCTCCCCGACACGCCGCACACATGAAATCAGCATTATCTCGCAGTCTACCTCTAATACCACTACATCTCTTGTGCACCCATTTATCACAAACACTACACAAGTGGTAGGTGGTGGCGACCATCATCCACTCACTTGGTGTAGTGCTGCCTACTTCTTCCTTAGTCTTTATCATTCTCTTTCTGAGCCTGCCCTCCTCTCTTCCTATTTCTCCCATCTTTCCTGTCACTTCTTATTGCTTTTCTTTCCTTTACAGGTGGCTTTACATTGAGTGACAAGCCAAATGGTTTCCTGTAAACCAAGAAACCATTTACAACGCTGGGTGGTAACCATATAACCAAACCATACGTGCTCCCTACGTGTCAACAAGTGGATTGGTGGAGGGTTAGTGCCCCTCCCTGTAAAACAAATAACTCAGAGTCAAATGGCCACCCCTTACGAGATTATGGCGTCTGGCAATAGAAAGATAGATAGACTACACAAGATCGAATTACTTCCCACACCCTTGTGGCAAACTGTACATGGCCACTCTCCCTTTTCTCTGATTGTACTGCCACCAACCCTAGATATCATCACTTTTGTTTTATCTGCATTTACCCTTAAGCCCTTGTACACCATACCATCTCTCCACTTCTTAAATCTTTCCTCCGCCTCCTTTTCATTCTCTGCAATCAACACCAATTCATCAGAATACAACACCTCCCATGGGAGTCCATCTCTGAAGTCACGTGAGAGGGCTTCAAGCACCATGATAAACAAGGGACTCAAAACTGACCCCTGATGCACACCAACATTCACAGAAAACTCATCACTCAAAACTCCATTCACTCTTACCTGGGTGTGAGCACCGATGTACATGGCCATAACCACCCTAACCAGCCACTCTTCCAACCCTAGCTTTCTCATTGCCCACTTCACCACCTCTCTAGGGACTCTGTCAAAGGCCTTTTCCAAATCAACAAAAACAAAATACAATTATTATAAATAATACATGTAATGAAATGCTGGGTATGGCTCCTGACTTCGGTGTGCAAGAAGAAAAAACTCAGCTTAACTAACAACACATCACCCGGCGGTGGAATCATATGTTAGACTACCAAAAACAGTAACAACGATCATATACCTAATAAAGACACGTATACCAAACATACCATGGCAGTGCCTAACACTATATTCATTATGTTTCACTAATACTGTAATAATTAATACCAGGTCGCCTATAAGGATAAATCATCAGAGTTTTAATACACACAGTCTATTATGTATAACTATTACTGTGAGAGATTATTTCTCCATTTATCACTCTGTAGCTGAATCAGGGGTTATACACAATATTAACACAGTTCCACGATCCGTACTACTATACTCAGATTTTCTTTTTCTTTTTAATGAGGCGAAGATGCACTCAACAGGGTGATGATGACTGGCTGAATGCAACATTACTTCATAATCTCTTTACTCGTTAGCATTATTAATTGACATCATATATCTGAGGGGGAAATTTGGGTTAGTATATAAGTTATTTGGACATGTTACATTCAACCAATCATCACCAATGTTCACCTCAATTAAAAAAAAAAAAAATGAGTATAGGAAAGTAGAGTCGCTTGCTGGCCTCGAACCACAGGTTGCACAGGTAGCGAGGTGTTCGTCCGAATGGCGTCGCTCTTTAAAAAACCTTGAGAAGTGATAGGGAGGGGTGGAGAGAGAGGGGATCTGGGGAGGAGACACCAGTTGCTGATATTTTGAATATTGTTATTATTTCACCACTGACCAAGGGTGAACAGGTTCCTCGGAAAGTCAAAGCCCAGCCTGGCTGCACTAATGCTAGCGAGAGTCGTCAGACTGGGGTGAGGGAAAGGAAATGGATGAGGAACAAATGCGGAGTCCATCCCACAAATCCTGGTGACCGGCAAGAGCCTCGATTTCGTGACCCTTTTAGACATGCATCCAACTAACTAACATCAGAATATAAGAGCAAATACCTTAGATAAATTATTGGCTGGATGGAGGGATTAACAAAAACTTCTAATTGATAATGGTATAATAGACGAGAGAAAGATCGTCTCAAGCGAGGTAAATATCTGGGAGCACGAGAGAGAGAGAGAGAGAAGTGGGGATGGAAGGGAGGGAGAATAATGAGAACGAGGAAGGGAAAATGAGAGAGAGAGGAAAGGAGGATAAGATGAGAGGCAATGGGGAGTTGGAGGGAGGAAGTATGAGAAAAAGGGAGGAAGGGAAGGAGAGGAGGGGAAGGAACGACCTGTTTCCTTCACACATAAAAGTAATATCAGAACAAATAAACATTTTGCTGACTGGAGGGATAAATAACAATATTCACAGAATATCAACCCAAGGTAAGTAAATAGCTAGAAGTATGTGAAAGGAAAATGAGGTGGGGAACACAGGACATCATACATCTGGACATAGAATCAGTGTTACCAGATGAAATTTGGAAGAGGCAAATCTGAGGTGTGTTGGAAAACTTGTGGCCGATAGTACAGTAAGTCCTCGTATTTCGATGCATTTTACTTCGACGCTTCATTTTTCGAAACAGAAAAAAGTTTCCGACATATCGTAAACTTCGTCATTTTTTTCCAATTTTCGTAGCCGCTTCCAGCCGCAAGCCGACACTCAGTAGACGATGCATACCGATGGTCATTTGTTGGTGGCCATCTTGCGACCACCCTGCCCTCTATCGATACAGCGGCGGTACTACAGACCCAAGCGCCATTCTGTTTTTTGTGCTGTCCTCGCCTCGCGGCTTGTGATTTCCTGACCCACTTCTAGACGTCTGAGATGCAGCGCGCCAGTGAGGTACAGCGTGCGGAGTGACGAGCTGAGGTTGATGTTGCACAACCACCGCCAGAGCCTAAGGAGAAGCGGCCGTACAGGGTTGGCAAGAGGCATCGCCAGTGCTCAGCAGCCGACAAGCAAAGGATTTTGCAGCTCACTGAGGAGGGGTTGACAGCCCCTGAGATAGGTCGCCTGACTGGGGCTTCTGACAGCACCATAAGGACACTCAGAAAAAACAAGGCAACTCTCAAAAAGCAGGTGAGTGCACGTTAAATAACGATAAAGTAAATGTGATTATGTTTTTTTCCCTTTAACCTTTATTTGTGCCACTGTTTTTTACTGTATCAATATCCGCCTAATGGAGTTAGTTTCTAGAATTAACCAACCAAGTGTTAGTTAGAACAATTAAGGGGAAGAATATACAGTACAGTACAGTATTGTAATGAAAATCGGTAACCTTGGTTACTGTTACGTTGCATTATATACCCCTAAGGAAGAACAAGGAACCTCTCAACAAGCGGGTGAGTGCACGTAAAATAACAACAAAGTAAATGAGTCTGTTTTTTTTTCCCTTAATCTTTATTTGTGCCACTGTTTTTAACTGTATCAATATCCACCTACTGAAGTTAGTTTTTAGAGTTAACCAACCAAGTGTTAGTCTGAACAATTAAGGGGAAGAATATACAGTATTGTAATGAAAATCGGTAACCTTGGTTACTGTTACGTTGCATTATATACTCCTAAGGAAGAACAAGGAACCTCTCAACAAGCAGGTGAGTGCACGTAAAATAACAATAAAGTAAATATGTTTTTTTTCCCCCTCAACCTTTATTTGTGCCACGGTTTTTTACTGAATCAATATTCACCAAATGAAGAGTTTACTGTTCACCCTTAAGAGTTTGCTGTTTAAGTGTTGCCTTAAAATATTTTTTCTGTGTACAGTAGATTTTAGGCTGCTTTGCATGCATGTGTATTTATGCTAATAATTTTCCCAAGGCTACGATCCGGACCAAGTTCTTCCCATCCAACAAGACCATGATTGTGGGATCGCCTGTGACAAGACGTGTAAGGGCCATAACAGAGGGATACCTTGTCCGCTGGCTCGATAGCAGGAGCCAGGCAGGTGTGAGCATCTCTACCAGGACAATCAAGGATGAGGCAATTAGGATATACCAAGCAGTTTGCTGCAAGAAGAATATAAACCCACCACCCGTGTTCAGAGCTTCGTCAGGGTGGCTCTTCAGGTTTAAGAAAAGGTGTGAGGTGAGGTGCGCCGCATACCATGGTGAGGCTGCATCTGCTGACGTTGATGCGACTGGAAGGTTTCCAAAGGAGGCACGCAAGATTATTGAGGAGGGTGGGTATTCATGGCACCAGGTGCATAATTGTGATGAAACAGGTTTCTTCTGGAAGCGGTCAGCAAGATTCACATACGTGACGAAGGGAGAAAGACAGGCAGTCGGCACGAAGATGAACAGAGAGAGGCTAAGCGTCTTATTTACCTGTAATGCTTCCGGCTCACACAAGATGAAGCCACTAATAATTCACAAGTTCCATAAACCACGGCCCTACCAACACTGTAACATGAACAACCTAAAGGTTTACTGGGAGGTCATACCGAGAGGCTACATGGTGGAGAGTTTGTCACACAAGTGGTTTGACCGGTACTTCCTTCCCAATGCACAGATGCATTGCAGGAAAATGAATCTGGCATTTAAGGTCGTCCTTTTTATGGATAATGCAAGGTCACATGCCAGATATGTTGTCAACCGTCACCCAGACATCCAGGTTGTTTTCTTACCACCCAACACAACTTCAAAACTCTAACCACTAGACTAAGAGATCATCGCCAATGTTAAGAATATGTTCTACTCTCCGGTGCATACCACCCAACACAACTTCAAAACTCTAACCACTAGACTAAGAGATCATCGCCAATGTTAAGAATATGTTCTACTCTACGGTGCATGCCAGACTCAGGCAAGAGACAAGTGACAGTGGCATTTTGCAGAAGATTCAGGAAGAGGAGGAAGATTCTGACAGCAGTGACGACCAACACCACACACCCGCAGCACTGTCTCCCAGGCCAGAACAGTCACAAAGTAGTCTAGAGAAGCCCAGACTGGGCCCGTCCTCAAGCCCAGACCAGCCTCCTAGCATACCCAGACCCCCATCACCAACTGCCCATTTTTGACTTGGCAACACAATAAGTCAGTTCTGGAAGGACTTCAACATAAAAAATGCTGTGGATATCATGGTCGAATGCTGGAAAAAAATTTCCCCAGCCACAATAACACATGGGTGGAAGAAACTTTTCCCTCACCTGACTATGAAAGGTGAGCGGCAGAGGGAAGACGACACTCTGGCGGCAACTGTGGAAGCGATCAGACACAAGCATAAACACAGCAGAGGTGGACGAAACGGCTGTAAGACAACACTTGACACACTACGACCTAGACTCAGGTGTGGTTGACATAACAGAGGAAGAGATGAACTCTAGTGAAGACAATGAAAGGCCAGAGCACACTGCACAGGAGAAGATGACCACCCACAAATTGTCCCACAGCCTGTCCACCATAACCGACATGGCAACAATCTTTGAGACGTACACCGGAAGTATGCCTGAGGCTACCCAGATCCTATCCACCTTGAATGATCTGAAGTCTCAATTGATGGCAGTCTGCAACAGAAACCTACTGGAGCAGAGACAAGCCAGGATCACACGTTTTTTTAATGTGACAGAGAATGTGGCTGCTATTATGCATGACTTAAACATGACAGGAGAGGAGGATGAAGGAGAAGTGGACAGAGAGGAAGTGGAGTTGCTGGAGCCTGAATTCGACTTCGAGGGCTTCGGCTTAGGTGATAGCGCTTCCCCAGAGAGGCCCATGTCACCCAGTAACTAGCCCATCCACCCTCAACACACCTTCACCTGCCACTCATGCCAATGTTTACTTTATTTCTGGTAAGGATTTTTGGTTTGCAGCTCTTTATAACAGTTGTAATGACATTTCAGGTACATGTTTATTGTGTTATGCTGTATAAGTAACTAGTAAACACTCCATATTTAATTTTGGGTAGGGCCTGTTTGGTGTTATAGGACTTTGATATGGTAAGGTAGCTGTCCCACTGGAACACCCATCTATTTTTCCGATTGGTTCTTAACTTCACACTTCGTCGTTTCACGTTTCGCTACTTTTGGCGGAACATCATAACAGCAAAAAATGAGGACCTACTGTACTTAATTTTAAGCATTTTTCAAATACTGTACTGTTCACTTTATACACCTTATTTTCTACGATCTTACAAACTAAAGATGTTCAATTTGTCTGTTTATTTCACTTATCACTTGTCACTCTCCAGCAGTGTATCAGGAAATTCCAGGGAAATGATATAGGGGGGAAAAGATATGGGTTGACTGAGGCAGAGCACGTGGGAAAAACAGTGACGCAGCAAGCCCGCCACCAACCGACGCACAAACACCAAAAACCGCTCGCTGTGTGATTAATGTTTGATGTCTTGAATATATATTAATAATATTAATGCAAACCTGTTTTCTACTTTTTTTTGCATTTAGGGAGTACTTTATTGGTAAAACTTAATTTTAAACACTTCAAATCCTGTACTGTACACCTTATGCACTAAATTATTTACAATCTTAAAAACTGAAGATGTTCACTTGTATACAGTATTTCACTTATCGCTCGTTACCCTCGAGCAGTATATCAGGGACTTCCAGGGAAATGATATGGGTCAGACTGAGGGCAGAGCATGGGGGAACAATAGTGACGCCGCCAGCCCACCACCAACCGATGCTCAAACACACAAACTGTGTGGACAATATGGCCTCCCCGGCCTGAGGCTAGTTAATCCAGACCGCTTCTAGCTTTTTCAGAGTTTTCCGGAAAAATAAGAAAAAATTCCAGTAAGCTCCTCGACTCCAAAAAAAAGGCAAATTCCGGTCTAGTGAAGTCCGATGTAGTGAGGCCATACTGTAGTGTTAAACAGGAACAAGTGTTGTACGATGAACTGTGGTGGTCTTTCATAATGGCTTTCAAAGTTGGGTTATGTACAAAGGGGGGCCAGGGAAGAAGTCCATTATCCAGACAGATCCATTTTCTGGACATGCCTTTGGCTCTATTACATTGAATAATTGTGGGATTACCCTATTACGGGGTGAAGTGGAGCTTGCTATGGTGCCCTAGGTAAATGGGTGGAGAGATGCAAATGCAATTTCCTGAAATTCCTGCCCTGCTCAGTATTGCAGAAAAAATAAATGAAAAAGAACATGCTGAATATGATTATGTCAAAAACAGTTTTGAAAACCCAAATCCCTCCCTCCTTTTTTTCCCCCTATCAGACAGCATTTAGCATTAAGATATAAAACTGCACATTTTATTGTAAAGGCATGCCAATTATACCAACATCATCATCATCGTTTTTCACCCTTCTGTTCTCATACCATTAACATCAACCATAGTGTAAAGTCTGGGCGAACGTTTCAAGAGATGAATGTTAAAATTAATAAGGAACTCCTGAAAAATAAATTAAAAAATAAATAAATAAATAAAATAAAAGCAGGGGAGAGATGACTAGGGACAGTGACTGAAAAAAAGCTTCAAATCCTGTATCATCACATAATGTATTTCAAGTCATCAAACAGTTCCCTATTTGCATCAAAACAAAGCACAGAAAATGAAGTTTTTTAACCAACATAATTGGTACGCAAAACAGTTGCCCATTGAGCATGAAATGAAGTAAGTAAGAGTTAAAGATTTTCATCGTTTAGACCTGAACTTCTTGTTTCTATTGCCTTTGCTCATCCCAGCTTTCCTGCCCTTGCCCTGGTTGGTCCCAAATCTCCTTACAGATGGCACTGCATCTCTGGTTTCCTTTGTATTATTTCGTTTTAAGTTTTTCTTCTTGCCACCAAATCCAAACTTGAGGTCCTTGTAGCCTCTCTTTCCTTTGATTCTGGGGAAAAACAGAGGCTTTGTAATAAGCAATCCTTTATAGTGCAGTAATTTTAAGGGTAGTTTAAGTATAACTTAAGTTAGTATAAATATAAGTTAATATATGTATAATGTAAGAGTAGCATTGAACCCCTGATTATGATTCATCTGTAATGGGTAGGGAGTGATCATCAAATTCCATATTCAGGCTTGTTCCCTGTTAATATTTATGGCGAAAGTGATACTCTAGTAATAGAGGAACTGTATAGAGCGATTATGGGAGTGATAGTTGAAGTTATTTCTCACGGTAGACATAGAGGCGAAAGTTTTAGCATGAGATTAATAATCGCGAAAATTCGTCTTCATACTTTAAGTCAGGTTTGGTATTATCAACTTTTTGTACTACATAGTAATGAATTAAAGCTTAGTTAAGTTCTAACTGCCAATCATGGAAATTTGCAACCGCAAAATCTGCGTTACACTCGCGACTGGATACGTATCTCCACATGGTTATAATTAGTTTAAACACTCGTTGGTTTAGGCTTCGGTATAATTGTCAATCCCATACACTTACCACAAAATTTTAAGCATTGTAAGTCAATCCGTCTATGTATGTCGAATGTGACACCTTATTTCCTATGCCATGTGTTAAGGACGTGTATATTAAGGTGCACTCTTAACCCTTAAATTAATCACCAAAAGGGGTAAGGTAAAGTTCACATGAAAACTAACTTAACTTTACTGTACACTATAACACAAACATCCGAATACAGATTTCAGGTTCTGATTACAAAGAGAATAAATAAACAAATAGCTCTGCGTAATACAAATATAAATTGGTACTCTTACCTAAACAGATCACAACTCAGTGGAGCGTAGGTACACAAACTATACTCACAGATACTCAACACGAGTGGCTTGGAGACAGGGTAAAAACCAAGTATAAATCACACACAAGTACAGGTGAGACAAGTGAATAAATTACACAAGTGTAGATGGAGTAGTGAATAAACTATTAAGGGTGCAAAACAAAGTCTTTTGAAATTAATGTCACGTATTAAGCAAAGAGAAACTAAGAGGGAAAGTGTAATAAAATGTGACAAACCAAGTACGTGACTGTACAAAGACGTGTGAATGTGTCTCTTGAAAAATGACTTTAAAAGTGATGCTCTCTCTACTAGATCGAGCTTATAAAAGGTCGTATCTCCGCCTCTTTCGGTTATTTAGCCATTAGCGGTTTAGAATAATAATCTCTAGTCACTCAAACAGTCCTAGACCTCGTACGACCCAAGAGAGGCCTTGCTCAGCTCACCCAAAGCCAATTACAAGCCATCAAGAAAGGCAGAGAAAGATTCAGCCTATTTTGATTGGCTGTAGTCTGAAAATACGCTCCGCCCCTCACAAGCTTACTGTACTTTCTCACGGGACAGGAGCAGTTAAACTGGGAAATAGGATCTTTGTGATAATCTCCTAGT
>JAGKTI010024551.1:0-14333 GCA_018397915.1 Birgus latro | reverse complement strand
GTGTACCATCCCTTGGGCGAGACTTCCTGCCTCCTCCAATCCAACATGTTACATCTGATAGGTGGTCCAAAACAGTGTAAGGCCCGTCCTATGAGCTCTGCAGCTTCGGGGACTGTTCCTTCTTTCTTTGAGAACTGTATAACCAAACTTGGTCACCATCCTTGAAGTTCACCTCACTTGCATTGGCATCATAATTGCACTTTATCAGCTCTCCTGAAAACTTGAGGGCTCCTTGCACTTGTTGTACCTCAGCCAGCCTTCCCTGAAGGTGCTTTGCATAGCCGGTGGTATCTGTAGACAGCTCTTCACCAGGTGGTCTTCCCATTAACAAGCCAACGGGTAAGCGTAGCTCGTAGCTCAACGTCAGTCTTGCAGGGGTGTAGCCAGTAGACTCATGGGATGCAGACCGGTATGCTATCAGTAACGCAGGTAATTTCTGGTCCTATTCTGTTTGTCCATCTATGCAGTACTTGGCCAGTTCTTGCCTAGTCCAGTTGAATTTCTCCACCATCCCATCTGACTGTGGCCTTAGTGGGGTCGTCCTGGTCTTCTTGATCCCCAGTAACTTGCAGCACTCACAGAACACAGCAGACTCAAAGTTTCTACCCTGGTGTGAATGTAGCTCTTGTGGCATTCCAAAACAACAGGAAAACTGGTCAACCAGCATCTGAGCAACAGTCGCAGCCTCTTGATCGTGGATGGCATAGGATTCTGGCTACTTTGTGAAGCAGTCCGTGGTGACATATATACCGGTTTCCACTTTCAGTGAGTGGTAAAGGTCCAGCAATATCCACCAGACCTCTTTCCACTGGTGCACCCACTTGGTACAGCTGAACAGGGGCACCACCACGTTTCTTGGGTCCTTTATTGGCACAACACACATCACAGGCCCAACATCACTCTTCAGCATCCTGACACATGCCAATCCATTAGTACCTCTGTCGCAGCTGGCTTAGAGTTTCCTTCACTCCCAGGTGCCCACTGGTGATCTAGTTATGGGACTCATCCAAGATCTCGGACCTCATCTTCTTCAGAACCACCAGTTGCCAATACTTGCTGAGGCCATCGGGTGTCTCCCACTGACGTTCCAGTTGTCCATTATTCAAATGAAGAAGATCCCTCTGACTCAATAGCTTTTGGTCACGAGGCTTAAACTGGATACCTCTTCCCAAGATGGTCACATTGTACTCCGCTGCAGCCACTCTAGCACTGGTTGTACATCTTCATTCTCCATCTGCATCCTCTTCAGGTCTGCTTCATCTGACAATGGCCCTGTCACAGCAGTACAGCTGCATTTCTTACTATGATCTTCCTTTTTACTACATTGCCGGCACTCCGGATCACAAGGCCAATGATTCAGGCTGTCAGCATTGCCATGTACCTGCCCAGGATGGTGCTGCACCTCATAATTGTGCTGCTTTAGCTTCTCAAGCCAGCGTGCCAGTTGTCTTTCCGGATTCTTTACCGTTTTCAGCCACTTGAGTGTCGCATGGTCCATACAGATGATGAAGTTTGACCCATACAGATACAGATGGAAGAAATCAAGGCTCTTCATCACTTCCAAGAGCTCCTTACGGGTTACACAGTAGTTCCATTCCAGTGGACTGAGCTTCTTGCTATAATATGCTACCACATACTCTTTTTTATTCTTCTCTGATCAGGGTACGGCAATATTTGAGAGCTTGCCAAGGCATGCTTGAGTTCGTTGAGTGCTTTCTGAGTCTCTGCTGTCCACGCAAACTTCTGCCTCTTCCCCAGCAGCTTGTGTAGAGATGCAGCTATTGTCGCAGTGTCCTTGACAAAACGCCGGTAGTAGGTACACAAGCCAAGGAAACTCCGTAGCTCCATCACACAAGTTGGAACTGGCCAGTTTTCAACAGCTGCCACCTTCTCTGGGTCAGTACGGATGCTGCTCTCGCCTACAATGTGTCCCAGGTACTTTACTTCCTTCTGAAACAAGTAGCACTTCTTGGGGTTCAGCTTGAGGTGTGCTGCGTAGATCCTGTTCAACATCTCTGACAGCCTCTCCAATTCCTGGTCGAAAGTCTGTACAAACACATTTACATCATCCAGATAGATGAGGGCCATCTGCCAGTGCAGGCCTTCCAGTACACGATACATTAGATGCTCAAAAGTAGCTGGAGCATTGCAAAGGCCAAAAGGCATCACCTTAAACTGCCATAAACCCTGCCCATATGGAAAGGCCGTCTTCACTGTCCTTCTCCGCAACCGTGACCTGATGATATCCTGCCTTTATATCTAGGGTGGAGAACCACTTAGCACTTCCAAGCTCTCCTTGGCAAAGGGTATGTATCCTTCACTGTCACATCATTCAGGGCTCAGTAATCTACACAGCACCATACTGAGCCATCCTTCTTCCTTACCAGAACCACTGCTGATGCCCAAGGACTGCTGGAATTTTCTGTTACCCCTGGACTTTGGAGATTCTCCATCACCTTCTCCATTTCTTGCCGTTGGGCTGGCTCCATCCTCTGCACTGGCTATTTAATCAAGCGGTGATCCCCAGTGTCTATACAATGCTCCACCAGGTCAATGCACCCCAGGTCTAGGTCTCCAGTGAAGAAGACATCAGTAAACTTCGTGAGCAACTGCCTCAACTTCAGTACTTGTGAGCGATCCAGGCACTCGCAACTCCTTGAGAAAAGGTCTTGTAAGTGCTCAGGCAGATACCCATCTCCTTTGACTACACCCCTTGTACAGGTCTTCCTCTGATACCACTCAGGGTCCACCGCCTGGCACAGTCCCACAATTTCTCCCTCGTTGATCTTCTGTGGCTCACGGGAGGAATTGGCCACCACAACCGGCACTTCATCTGCACCAATTTCCACCAGAGTTCTCCCCACCATCACTCTGGCTTTTCTCTTGTAGTGAACATCAGGCTACACTAGAGAGCTGTCCAAAGAGCCGCTCACCTTACTCTAGAGCAACAATTCTGATTTGGAGGATATCACTGTAGTGTGGAGCACCTTAACCTCGCCACCATACCTGGTATGTTTCACTGCCATGACGGGAACCGAGCTTCCTTGAACCTTCAGCTTCATGGAGCAGAAGTCCAGTGCACATCCCATGGACATCAGATAGTCCAGACCCATAAGGCAAGGATCCTCCATATCGGCCACATAGACTGGAAGAATAGCCTCTTTCCCTGCCACTTCAATCCGGACATCCAGGGATCCCCTCAGTTCTGCACAGTACCTAGTTACACCAGACAGTTGTTCTGATGATTCAGGCAGACACCGATGATGTAACACATCAAGCCTCACAAAAGTCTGCTCTGAGGCCGAATCAATCACCAGGGAACAATTCTTTCCGTCTGTCCTTCCATCTATTTGCACACTGTCAATTGCCGTTCTCTTCCATTTTCTCGGTGGTATTGCGACTTGGGAAAACCTGCCCCTTAACACCATTCTTCACTAGTTTTCCGCTCCTTTCTGGTTTTCTGCAGCGTTTTTTTATCATCCTTTTCCTTCTTTGGATACTCAGAACTGAAGTGCACCACGTCACTACATGCCCAACACACTTTTGTTACATCTGAAGATTTCCTTGCACTACTCTGTTCATGCTCCTTCTTCCATTTGTGACAATCCTCCTTCTTGTGTCCTGGCTTCCCGCTGAACCAGCAACCTCCACCGGTCTTCTGCTTTTCCCTCTTCCACTTGTAGCAGTCCTCTTTTCTGTGTCCTGGCATTCCACAGTACCAGCAACTTCCCTCAAATTTTTCGATTTCACATACCTGACCCTTTCTTGCCTTGAATTCTGCACTACGACCTGTCTGAAAATTGGACGTGCTGGACCTGACATAGGACTCAAACTGTAGAGCCCTGGCAAGTGCTTCATGCATGCTTCTGGGTTGTGCCTGCTTCACCCACACCTTTAACTCCGCACTGTTAAGAGCATCGATGAAATGGTCTCTCAGAAGAATAACTAACAGGTTAGGTACAGCTCCAGGGTACGCCTTATATGCCATTCTCTCCAGGCCATAAGCAAGCTGCTGTAGGGATTCTCCTAGAGCCTGTACGCAGCTCCAGAATCTTGCTCTGTGAACCTCAGTCAGGTACATGGTTCCATATCTGCACTCCAGCACTTCTACTAGGGACTGATAACTGTTCCTTTCCAACACTAACACCTGGACCAGAATTTCCATTGCGGCACCCTTAAGGCTATTAGCAAGCTGCACTGCCCTCTGCCTATCATCCCAACCCTTCTGATCCGCAAATTACTCAAACTGTGCACTGTAAGCTTCCCAAGATACTCTACCATCAAATTCCTGAGGATTGTTTTTAATTGGACACCCATTATAGCCATGCACTTCACTGGTCTGGGGCCTAAAAACTGGCACATCATAATTATGGCCAGGACTTAAATCTCCTACATTCTGAGTATTCAACCTTGTAATACTACCTTTAGATGCTTGGGATCCGTCAAGGTTCATCATACGCAGTCCATTCCTTTCGTATGCTCCCTGTACACTGACCCCGGGCTCAGCAGTGCAGTACTCGTATTTCTCTACAGCCTCCATTTTCTCACTAATTATCTTCACATGGTCTGCTGCCGTAGCTCAGCGTATAACTCCTTCTTCAGTTCTTCCTGTTCTTCCTTCATTTCCCCCATGAAAGCATCTAGGTGTCCTTGCATCCTCAGTTGTAATTCCCTCTGTTGCTCCTGTGATGCCTCTTGAAGTTGTTCATATCATTCTTTTTTGTTCTTCACGATGTGCCTCTAGTTGTTCACTCAATGCATGCAACTGTTTTTTTATTTTGTTCCTGAGCTCTTTTTGTTCTCTTTGTGCTTGTAATTGTTCTTTTTGTTCTTCACGTTGTGCCTCTAGTTGCTCACTCTGTGCCTTCAGTTGGGCACTTTTTGCTTGTAATTGTTCTGTGAATTCTATCTTCTGTGTCCATAACAGCTTCACAATTGTTGCCAGGGTCATTTTCTCCTCCTGCCCAGCTCGAGACCTTCTTTGCACACCTCCTGCTTCCATGTCGAAAGTTAAACTCACTGCAGCACTGAAATTATCCCACTCCTAACACCAGTCTTACGTCCCCACCCCACACTGCAACAGGCTCCAACAGCAGTAGTACAGTACAGGAAGGACATTGCCTAGTGAGTTGTTCTTCCTATGGTCAGCCTGTAGGTGTACAGTACACAAGATCAGCTAAGGCGTTGTAAATAGGCACTGGCTTCTTAAGTTCACTGTCTTTATTTTCCAGATAACTACACTTAATGCTTTCCAACTTCACTTCACAATTCTCACAAACACTCGAGCTATACAAACTTTACTAACTGTCTGCCAACAACAGTTCACTATTTTCACAAGTTCTGAAGATAATCGTCACTAATTGCAATAATATTACAGTTAATGCTTCCCAGCAACACTTCACAAACTTCACTAACTGCACTGACACTGCACTATACACTGAACTGAAAACCGACTAAACTTGCTCTAGTCTTTTCTCCATCCTTATATAACCTTCCTTGCTTCTCCAACATTCTAGGACGTGCTGGTCCTGTACCTGCCCCTAGCAACAACAGTTACCAACTCGGTGACAACCAAAACATGCTAGAGTTTTCTTACATTACATAACACTGTAATTTATTTAGCATACAGACTAAAATTAAATTTCACAATTTAACAAGCAATCACAAAAAACATAAAGAAAAAGAGCAGAAAAGTTAATGCATAACTTACGAAACAACTACACTCACAAACAGCAGGCAAACTGGCAACACTGACTCATACCGAAACCTACAGTACGGGAAGCGTCGAGAAAAATCTCGGCTACCTAACTGGCAAATCTCGTTTCTTAACAATATCTTGCATTGACTTCAGATGTAGGTCCCAGATACCCATACGTTCACCTTTGATGAAGACTTGCAGTATTGCTACCATTTCCAAATACTGAAGTCACAACTTAGCAGTGCATTTCTTCTGCACCGTATCTTTTGCAGCTTTCAGTATTATTTTTATGTCTTGGAGGACCTGTGAGTAATGTAAACTCTCGATTGTGACTGCGTTCTTATTTTGTTCCTTGGCCCCTAAAATAATAGGTGTAAACACTGAGAATTAAACTCAAGATCCTGGTCACTGACTTGTTGCAAGAAGTATTTTGTAATGGCGGCCTTTTAGGATTTATGCAAATTATGTGTCAACAAATGACCCAGTGTAATAAATACTGTTATAAACATAATCTTTGAGCCGGAAAACATGGGTTTAGACACCAGAGTTAAGTCCACAAGAGTCTCAGATCCCGGGATGCAGGCAAAAGTAGTTTGAATGATGGCCATTTTTAATTCATGCAAATTAGGCATTGCTCCACTACATCGGTTTTTCTATACTTTTAATACCGTATGTTGTTTTGTTAGCTATTTCAAATTAATTGCGGGTCAAATGGATTCTGTGGCAATTTGTTTTGGGATGAGCCCTTTTTTTTCATATTTTGATTGGCCTATGTTAAGGAAGTCAGTGTTTGACTATTTCAACAATCATTTCCAGTCGTGCCCAAGAAATGTGAAAAAATGACCCTCAGATTCAAATCTTGCTTGTTATGGATTACGTGACGGAGTCGTCCATGCCATCCACCATTACATTCCCATGTCCCATGTTCCATACACGTACTGTATTTTATCTTCCTTGTCAGGTCTGCGTGGTCTGTACTCTTTCTCAAGGCATCCTCCTCCTCCTTGTCATCCTATTCCTCACACCTTTTTTATTTACAAGCTGAAAATGCCGTTTATTAATCTCCCATCAGCCTCTCTCTCTCTCTCTCTCTCTCTCTCTCTCTCTCTCTCTCTCTGGCCACACCAGCTAACGATACACGATCTGCGTCTGCTTCTATACTTCTCTAATAATGTTCCTAAACACGTTCTAATGCCAATTTCTGTTTCTTTTCAAGAATGTTTTTTTTTTTTTTTCAAAAATCGAGGAAAAACATTATATTGCAAATTTTTCCAGTTTCTCACCAACGCAAAAAACAACAAACGCAACACTAGTATAGAAACAAGAATTATTCTTAGTGAATGTCCTCTTTTTCAGAATAACTATAGAATCCTATGCGGCACCCTACAAAGAAACCTTTTTGCAGTCCACATCAGAAATCCTGCGAGAACTTGGTCGCCTGGTGTACTTGGGAGTATCAACAGTGGACGGCCTCAGCGACTCCTTCGTTATGAGGTGAGTGGCTTTTATCTATCTATTTATTTGCTGTCTTATTTATACATTATTGTAAATCACTTCAGTATAGTCTTTATATGACGCTGATTCTACAATGTCAGCTGGTAACTAGAGGACCGATAGCTCTGCATACAGCTTAGTATATACTGGCATAGTTTGTCCTAATGGGACAGAAATTTACCTTGAAATAAGCTTTCTGTATCTGACCCTCATGAATTTTGGACATGGTGGCATTATATTATTTTAAGGAAAACATAACGGTTAACTTCCAATGATGAGCTTAATGTTTAATATCGAATTGGTTAAATGGGGGAGGGGCGTGAATGTTGGAAATACTTATATTGCCAACACAGTATTAAGTACGTTTAATACTAGTTTATGAGGAAGTTGAGAAGACTGATGAGTGAACAATTTTTACTGGATGATACGCTAATTACCACTCACATGTTAAGTTACATTAGGTTATTGCACTTGCGCTGTCTCACATCACTTGCACCCCACCACATCACTTGCACCGCACCACATCACTTGCACTGCCTCATCACCTACACTGCTTCACATCACTTGAACCACCGCACCTCACTTGTACCCTCCTTTGCTCCAAACTGGCGCCGAACACTTGAAGCCTCCAACACCTAGATTTTCTGCTCCGGTGTAACCGATTGCCTTGATTATTTTGTATCTGGAGTATCTAAGGAGGTAGTGGCTGGCCTCTTGGACATAGTGAGCCAGATTAGTGTGTGGCAGGAAATATTAGGCACCAGACTTGTTTACGTTGACGCAGCAAATTTAACTCGCGTAAAATTGGAAGGTGGTAGGTGGTGGCAACCATCATCCACTCACTTGATATAGTGCTGCTTACTGCTTCCTTAACTTTTTCATTCTTTTTGTGTCTGCCCTCCCTTCTTCCTGTTTCTCCCATTTGCCTGTCACTTTTTTTTTTTTTTTCACTCTTACTCTTCTTCCTTTTCAGGTCACTTTACACTGAGTGACAAGCCTAATGATTTCCTGTGAGCCTGGAAACTATTGTGGATGTAACCATATATCCAACCCATACGTGTTTCCTACGGGTCAACAAGTGGGTTGGCGGAGGGTTAGTGGCCCTCCCAATAAAGCAACTAACTCAAAGACAGACGGCCATCCCTTAGGGATTGTGGCGTCTGTCTATAGATAGACAGACAGATAGATAGAGAGATAATCTTTATATTGTTTTGTTAGGCTTAGTAACAAATACACCAGGAAGTGTGACGTCTTGCTAGAATATTGGGCTTCCTTTAAACTATGCTCCATTTACTCTAATTTGGCTTAAAATTTCCACCTATATTTTTCACGCTTGTGTGCAAGGGTCAAGCTTCGCTGCATCTGGCTTTCTGTCAACCTTTAAACCTCTAGGGACAACTAATCTGTTTTTGTCTATTCTTGTCTGCGTGTCTCAGATGGTTCGATTTTTCCCATGTGTGAGCATCAGAAGATAGCAGTGTTTCGGTAGCCTTCATTTACCTCATCACTAAAACTGTCCTTCTTGAGTTGAATAGAATCATCAAGAGGCTGCAAAAAGGGATAACTGTAAGAGCATTAGTGTGAAGATGTTTATGAGTCTCACTATTGATGACAATGACTGGGTCCTTCACCTCGGAAAATCTCACCAAATATTATTATTATTTTAAGAAAATAAGGATGAGGAGAATCCATTATATGGAAAAGTATAAAACTCATTCTGATAATCATCCGTTTTCTTTTTTTCTTCCTTTTCTTTTGATAAGGTTGTCCAAACGGGTGTAGTTCAAAAAGGTTTATATCCATGGGGGGTTGAAATTCTTTGATATTCTGCCACTCAGGTAATGTTGAATGGTCACCTAGCCACGGCCTCCTACGCTCCATGTGGTACAATAGAGAAGTGGATGATTAACAGGAGAATGAGAAAAAGAGGGTAAGAGGCCATGATGTGGAAATGATAAAGGATCATCGTGATCATCATTCTAATCATCATCCCGACTTATTTTTCCCCACACAAAGACTGGCTGGGGTACAGTGCAAAGAGCGAGAGAACCTAACAGAGGATGAACTAAGCCCCTGGAATCCTGACTCCGCCTCACGGGCATGTCTTCCTCCACTAATGCCCTTGAATGGACTGAAACTCGTATAAATAATGGTAAAACCTTTTAAGGAGGACTCAAGGCAAGAATCAAACGTCTTTAATTTATGTTTTTTGTTATCTGGTTCATTTTCTTAAGATGGGATATTTTTTAACTGGAAAGGTTAGATCAAGCCTTGAAGAACTATTCGCAATAGTAACTGCCCCCAGAGCTGACAAAAACCGTAGGGTATATACCATGTAGCAACAATATAAAGACAGAGAGGTTGCAGTAATGTTGTTCTCTCTCTCTCTCTCTCTCTCTCTCTCAGGCGGGCTCACATGAACAGCCGGACCTACCTCAAGTTCGTCATTGCCCAGAGCTTCATCACTGCGGACGGATCTCAGTCAGTGTACATAGGCAGAGAGAAGATCCTGCCTATGGTTATCGCCTGGCCACTACCCCACGATGCTCCATATAAACATCTTTTTGACAAGTACATACTGGCCATAAGGGAGGTGAGATGAGTTTACATCATTATCATCCATCCATCCAACCATTACCAATTCACATATGCATATATCCACCATCCATCCATTCGTCCACCATTCGTACATTCATCCTTATATCATCATCATCATCATCAACAACAACAACAAGAACATCAAACATCAGCAGTATCTTCATCTGTTATATTGTACAGAATTAATCAATTCATCATCATCATCATCATCCATTAAATATCTCTAAATATTTTTTACATGTGTTCGTTTCTTGGTATGGTCAGGGGTTCCTAAATTCATCACCTCATCGACTCCTTCCTCCAGTTTTAGATTTTCATCGACCTCCAAACATTTATTATATGAAAGTCTGTCTATCCATCTATTGCCAGCCGCCTCAATCCCGCACGGGGTGGCCACAAACAAATCGCCTCCATGTCACTCTGTCCCCCGCCATTTCACTACCACGCTCCCAACTCACACACCCCTCTCGTATACCTCTCCACTCCATCCCTCCATCTCATCCTCGGCCTCCTCCTCCCTCTCGCCCCCTCCACCTCACTCACATACACTCTCCTCGTCAGTCTTTCACTCTCCATCCCCTCCACATGCCCAAACCACCTTAACGTGTTTCTCCTAACGCTTCCCATCACGTCCTCAACCACACCACAATGCTCCTTCACTTCCTGATTTGTTAGTCTGTCTCTCCATGTGACTCCACATGCTCCTTTCAAATAACTCATTTCCACTACTCTCACTCTTGACTTCTGTCCCTCCAACACTGTCGAAGCTTCACTTCCATACGTTAGAGTTGGTATCACAATACTGTAATGCAGTAACTTTTTTACTTCCATGCTCACTTCTCTGTTTCTTAACACAGCCTTCAAGGAACCAGCAACCTCTCCTTTTTGTTGTACCCTTTCAAGCACTTCATCCTCTAAACTTCTCTCCTTACTCATCACCCTATCCAAGCACTTAAATGCACTCACATTTTCCATGTCCTCCTCATCCAACCTTACTGTACGTTCACTGACTTCATTTCTCTCGAAGACCATAACTTTACTCCTCTGTACAATCATCTTTAGATTCCGTTTCTTACACACTCTCCCAAACTCATTCACCAAGATTTGCAGTTCCCCTTCGTCTTCACTTAACAACACAGTATCATATGCAAACAGCAGTACAGTGAGTTTCCAAACAGAGCCCTCTCTCATGAGGGCTCTTCTAACATCCACTGCCCTACCTTGTATCTCTTTTATAACCTCATCCAAATACAGATTGAACAACCATGGAGACATAACACATCCCTGTTTCAATCCAATCATCAAACAGAAAAATGTACTCAGTTCACTATCCCCATTGCAGCATTAGCACCCTCATACATACTCTTCACGGCATTCAACAACTTCCCATCGTAACACTTTCCACAATCCTTGTTTATCCACCCTGTCATATGCTTTCTCCAAATCCATGAAGGCCGCATACAACGTCTTTCCCTTCTCTAGAAACTTTTCCACTGAAGATCTAAGAATGAATATTTGATCTACACAACTTCTTCCCTTCCTAAAACCTCCCTGTTCTTCTCCAACTAATTCCTCCGTTATTTCCATAACTCTGTCAATACGTATCCTACCATATACTTTTCCTGTTACATAAGAAGACAAATGTGGCTTCATAAAAAATAGGTGATAGTTAATAAAATAATAATAGATTAATCATACTTTCTTTACTGAAATTTTTGATATCATTAATGAGAAGGATGTGTGCAATGAGCATTAACAAAGGCACTGATATCTCGGTGAGTTTTAATCGTAAGTCACCACTTCCAGGTTCAATTTGTTCCTGTGCTTTGTTGGAAGCACATTTGCATGGCGAAAACCATCTTCAACCATGTAAGAACTTGGGAATGCAAGTAGAAATGGCTCAGCTACTGCACACAGCCGGGAGTAATTAGCAACAGTATTTACATTACTCCAAGAGTGACTCACTGAGGCATTTACTTCTGAACAGTGCTTTTGCATCGAGGTCCACAGTCATTTCTAAAAGTTTTTCCTGTAACTGAGAGTTTGTGTCTGAATTTTCTACTTCCAAATGAAAATATGTAAGATCCAGTCAGACACGTGCAACTTTTCCAGGTCCTTAAAGTGCACTTTTAAGTATTTCCTTGATTTGTCAAGATGCGCTGTTTATATCACCAGGTCACAATCAGAAAGTTTTCATTTTCTTCCAATTGCCATAAGTTTAGACAATACTGAAAATTTCTAAGTGCTAGTGAATCTCTGTATATGCCTGTTTTGGCATGGAAGTCTAATACAGTTGTCCTGGCCTGAATAATCGTAACATCCTTAACTTGGAGAAGTTACTGTAAATCATTAGATTTTGAATATGGGTCTGCCAAAGAGAACAGAAAATTTTTACACCTATTTTTAACTCATCACATAGTGATGGGTTTATATCTGTTAGAAACTACACAGTTGAGTTGTATAAGTCTACAAGTCTTTGCAAGCTGTCACGCCTAGACAGCCACCTCACCTCAGTGTGCAAAAGTCATTGGGTCAGAGTATCATCATTCTTTTCAGAGTATCATCATTATTTTCACTCTTCATTGCAAACAATCGCAAGTTGAATGGAAGAGCTTTGATTTTATAAATTGTTCTGATATAAACTTTCAAAGAATTATGTAGTTCACCACTGGTCTGTGTAATACACAGTAAACAGTACGTACATCAGGTATCATTTCCTTGAGGAAAGTGGCGCACCATCAGTAGCCAATACAGTAGTATTGTTGATGGGTATACTGTGCTTCACCAAATACTCCTACAAACACCAAAGACTAGTCTCACCTTTTGCATCTGTTTGACGATACTTGGCAAACAAAAATTAGTCAACAAAACAATTTGGCTTGGAATGTAATGCCCCAAACAGAACATAAGAATATTTTAACTGCCTAAAGTTGATTCATCAGATTGGACAGCATCCTTGAATGTCGAAGCTCAGATGTCAAAGTTTTTTCCACATCATCGGCCATCTCACCAATTCGTCATTGCACTGAATTGGCACTTAATGGTGGACATTTTAGGACAGGCTGAGAGTCTTTCTTAATAACAGTTTCAATCACCTCTTTAAATGAGGGAATCACGATCTCACCAACTATTTGCGATTTCCCTTTCTCTGCTATGGCGAGGGAGATACTGTATGATGCCCTCAGTTCTCCGTCATTATCAACACTGGCAGTTTTTTATTTTCGTCGATTTTATCTTTTTCTTTCAGTGCCTTGAGATAATCAAAAGTTTTGTTTTTCTTGTCAGACTGAACTCTTTCAAGGTGGTCTTTCATCTTCCCAGGCTTCATTGCATCATTACTGACAGTCTTTCCACATAATTGACACACAGGCATTGTTTCATTGGTAAACAAAGTGATGCATCCAGATTTTAAATATTCTTATGAATGTTGTCGGCATTTCCTCTTGAGGGAGGTAAGCTCAGTACGGGTAGTGAGAAGTAATACTACACGCACGTATATCCTTCCTGGGACAGGGGAGATGAGAGAGACTAGGGGGAGGG
This sequence comes from Birgus latro, assembly GCA_018397915.1. NCBI lineage: Eukaryota > Metazoa > Arthropoda > Malacostraca > Decapoda > Coenobitidae > Birgus > Birgus latro. The sequence continues at coordinate 1,003 of JAGKTI010024551.1, read as the reverse complement.
GGAGGGGTACGAGGGGCGGGGTACAGATATACTGTACAGGAAGTGGACGGGACAATAGTTATGAAGATCTCATGTGTACAGTGATGAAACTTAATATATTTATCCAGTATTAGTAAAACTAGCTGCACTTAAAGAAAATCAAAGTAAGTCATCCATGTGAACAAGACATTATAATGCTATGGTCATGTCATGTGATTCTAGCCAAAGATAAGTAATTAATATATCATTTTGTTTCAGTAAAACTAATCTAAAATATATGATAAAAGCTAATTATACATAAATCACGCATAAATAATTTGTAATTTATTGCATGATATTATAGTTCTGTAATTCTTATACGTATTTCAGTTATCGACCCTAGTAGACTGACTGATTCCCAATTGACCTTATCATTCATGGACCCCCTATTGACCCCCAGCCAATTACTGATGCCCTTTTGACCCTCCAGCCATTTATTGACCCCCTTGGATAGCTCCATCGACCCCAAGGGGTCGATACTGATCACTTTGGGGACCACTGGCTAGAATAAACATGACTGCAATCTCAAAATACTCTAAGAATACGACACTAAATCTGTCACTTCTATCCTAGGCTGGGCTATACGTGCAGTGGGAGAAGGAGACGCTGGCAGAGGTAGCCCACACCAGCAGGACAACACAGAACCAACTACGGATACAGGAACAAAAGCAAGGCAGTGAAGAGCCAGACAAGGGTGCTGGCAGTGGTCGTAGGGTTAGTCTCACCATCACGCATCTTCAGGGTCCACTGTCCCTCCTTCCGCTGGGGCTTATCGTTGCTGGTGTGGCCTTTGCGATGGAGGTCATAGTGCCGTTGACTAAGTTCCCAAGTGATTAACTCTTGTAGCCTGATGATAGATCGATTTTCCCCAAGTCTTTTTTTATGAACCTTTGTAACCAGTTAATAGACTGATTTTCTCCTATTTTTTTTTTACCCTTGTAACCTGATGATAGTTTGATTGTATCCTTTCTTTTTTTTTTGTAAT
>JAGKTI010024550.1:0-14333 GCA_018397915.1 Birgus latro | reverse complement strand
GAGCACCCACGTACATGGCCATAACCACCCTAACCAGCCACTCTTCCAACCCTAGCTTTCTCATTGCCCACTTCACCACCTCTCTAGGGACTCTGTCAAAGGCCTTTTCCAAATCAACAAAAACAAAATACAATTCCCTTTTCTTGCCAATATATTTTTCCTGAAGCTGTCGAACAATGAATATGGCATCAGTGGTCCCCCTGCCTGGCATAAACCCAAACTGCATCTCATTGATATTCACTCTTTCTCTAATCATACCTTCTAGAACTCTCTCCATTACTTTCATTATCTGATCTAAGAGCTTTATACCTCTGTAATTTCCCCTTTCCAGGGCATCACCCTTCCCTTTGTACACATTTACAATTACACTCTTCAGCCAATCATCTGGGACAACACACTCATATATAATCCTATTTATCAGGTCAGTGGCTAACCTCACCCCAATATCTCCTGAGGTCGTCAACATTTCGGCAGTCAACCCAGACACACCTGCCGCCTTCCCCACCCGCATCCTGCCTATTGCCTCACTCACAGTAGCAGCGTCAATCAAAGGCCAAGGCCCAAACACTGGATCAGCTGGCTCCAAACCTTCCCTATCCCAATCAAACTCCTCATTCAACAACCGGCTATAATGCTCTCTCCATGCATCTTTAATATCCTCACTGTTAACCACTACCCTTCCTTCATCATTCTTCACACACTGCTCGCCTACAATGTCCCGATTATCTCTCTTCATCTGATTTGCCACCCTAAAAACCATATTTTTCCTTCCTTCATGATTTAGATTATCAAGTAAAAGTCTCTGTGACTCAGACTTCGCCCTGTATACCTCTCTTCTAGCCCTGCGCTTGGCAGCCAAGTACTCCTCCCTGTTACCACCCTTCTTCCATTCCCGGAAAAGCCTTCTCTTCTCCTTAACTGCGGCTTCTACACCCTCATCCCACCACCAAGTTGCTTTATGTCTTGGTGGGCCTCTTGTCCAACCGCATACTGCATCGGTAACTCTCAAGAGGTTGTTCTTAAGGGCTCCATACTGTTCATTAACGTCTCTATCTTCGGCTTCCTGTTCAGCCACCACTCTCCTCATCTCACTATAAAAGGCATCCCTTACTGATTGGTTTCTCAGCTTCCATATTTTCCTCCTAGGTACATATGTCCTCCTTCTCATCCTTTGTTCCTTAAGCACCATGTCACAAATCAACAGTTTGTGCTGCTGCACACACTCCTCGCTTCCTATAACTTTAACATCCCTCACTAATCTCCTATCAACCCTCCTGACCAGAAAATAATCTATCTGGCTACTATTTCCCCCGGACTCGTACGTAATCAATCTACTCACTCTTTTTCTAAAATGTGTGTTGCACACAATCATGTCCATAGCCTCCCCAAACTCGAGTATTCTTTCCCCTTCCGCATTCCTCACACCATATGCACATCCTCCATGGACTCCTTCATAACCTTGAGCTGCTTCACCAACATGACCATTTAAATCCCCTCCCAGAACCACTACCTCATCATCACCCATACCACTTACTACACGTATTAAATCATCCCAAAATCTATCCTTCTCTGCGTCATCCAATCCTACCTGCGGAGCATATGCTGATATAACTGAAACCATCACCCGTCCTATCAAAATTTTCACTACTATTATCCTATCACTTACTCTCATGACATTCATAACATACTCCACCCATTTCTCCGCAACCAACACACCCACACCCCCATATCCATCAGTTCCCCCCTGCCAAAACAACTTATAGTAGCAATCCTTCCCAGCAATCTTTCTGGCTGATCCACCCCTGTACCGGACTTCCTGCAGACAAGCCACATCCACCCACCTCCTACTGAATGCCTCAACAACTTCCCCTGCTCTTCCTTTCAAACTTCCCACATTCCACGAACCCACCGTAAACCCCCTGGGTGATTTGATGTCCTCAGGCTTGCTTTGGCGCTTGTTTTTGTATGTATTCATAGTCGGTAAGATAAAGGGGGGTAAACATTCCAAAGGCCCGACCCACTGCACAGACCCAGGTCCAGGCAATGGATCTGGGACCCCTAGCCCACCAGCTTACTAGTGGCTGTGGTAGTGGCCTCGGGGCACCCTGCCAGGACAGCTGCAGGGACACCCTCCAAGCGCGTCTTGGCACTGCAACTGACCCGCCATTATACACCCACTGATAGGGCAGCCTCCTGGGGCGCTACTCCCAGGTTCGGGCCCCTCTCTAATGAGCGGAAGCGGCAGCCTGGGAACCGCAATGCCCTGTACCCTCTAGCACAGGTTCGAGCCCCATCTCGCCCCGGACCCATGATCTATGCCGGCGGAACCCCAGTCAAGCCTCCCCCCAAAGTCCGCCACTAGGTAGCGGGGGCAAAGTTTTCTGGCCGCATGCCCTTGCTGGCGTCAACCCCTGTAACGTAGTGGGGTACGTTGTGTGATATGTAAAGCGCATGTGGTGTAGTGCATAGGATAGTTAGAGGAAATGTTTGGGAGAGTATGCTGGTCTACTCTCCATGTTACTGTCACACTGAAAAGGTCAGCAAAGGAGGATGATTAGGTAGCTAGTGAAAGGAGCTCCAGCTCTCCCTATCACCAGCATTCCATTCCCCTCGGGAGTACTACCCTGTTCGGCCCGTGCTACAGCCTCCTCCTACAAGTTAGTTGTTTTTACGGGGTGGGGCACTAACCCACCACCAACCCTTTTAGTCGCCTCTTACGACAAGCAGGGATACTGGGGGAGAATTCTTGAAAACCCCCTACCCCCAGGGGGTAGAAAAATATTCACCAAGAATGAAGTAATAAAGACATATAAATCTGGCTTGAACCATCCAAAACTATGATAAATTACCCTTACAGTGATACAGTTTATGGCTATTTATGCATGTAATGTAAAGCAAAAGTAAAGAGGTGCACAATTTTCTATGATTCTCAGCCGCATATTCACTTAGCAATCTGTTTCTTTGATCTGTCTGTGTAAATATACTTTTCATGATAGAATACTGGTTTTGGTGTCATTTTAAAGCTGAATAGTTGTACTTTATTGTAGTATGTTCAAAAAAGGAAAACAAAGAAATAAAAAGTAAAAATGATGAGTTGAAGTTAGGCAAAAAAAAATATATATATATATATACCTTCGTTTCGTGTCGTTTCGTTTTGTTTTTGAAGGCTCCAACATGCTTGCATGCGTCGGCCTAGGTCACCTAATGGCAGCTCTCCATGTTGCTCGATATTCGGCAGCCTCCCCATTCAGTCCCTTAACCCTTAAGTCACACTTAATGACCTCGTCTCATGTCTTTCTCAGTCTACCCCTCCCAACCCCTCCCCCAATATTAACACCTCTCACCCTCTGTACCCAATTATCCTCCCCCATCCTCTCCACATGTCCAAACCACCTCAGCCTACCTCTCCTCATCACAACACCAATACACTCCAGTCCCATCCTACCTCTCAAATCTTCCATCATAAACCCAGCCCCCCCAGGCCTTGCACGCAGGGACGCACTGCACATCCACCTTATCACTGTCATTTCTGTACGTTTAAACCTGCGAATATCCTCTTCCTTTACTGCCCAGTTCTCACTACCATACAGCATCACACTCCTAACACATGCTGCATACAAAGACCCCTTAGCACGTAAGGAGAGTCCTCTCAGTGTCAGGAGAGGCAACAGCTCCCTGAACTTCTTCCAACCACTTCTCACCCTAGCAACCGAGCTAACTCCAGCCCCACCTCCGGCACATAACATGTCTCCCAAATAACAAAACTCCTCCACACAATCAAGAGACTCACCAGCAAGTTCAACCCTTTCATGCCTAACAATCTCCACCTGCTCTCCCCGACACGCCACACACATGAAATCAGCATTATCTTGCAGTCTACTTGTGCACCCATTTATCACAAACACTACACAAGATGGAATTACTTCCCACACCCTTGTGGCAAACTGCACATGGCCACTCTCCCTCTCCTCTGATTGTACTGCCACCAACCCTAGATATCATCACTTTTGTTTTATCTGCATTTACTCTTAAGCTCTTGTGCCCCATACCATCTCTCCACTTCTTAAATCTTTCCTCCGCCTCCTTTTTATTCTCTACAGTCAACACCAATTTATCAGCATACAACATCTCCCATGGGAGTCCATCTCTGAAGTCACATGAGAGGGCTTCAAGCACCATGATAAACAACAAGGGACTCAAAACTGACCCCTGATGCACACCAACATTCACGGAAAACTCATCACTCAAAAAATCCATTCACTCTTACCTGGGTGCGAGCACCCACGTATATGGCCATAACCACCCTAACCAACCACTCTTCCAACCCTAGCTTTCTCATTGCCCACTTCACCACCTTTCTTGGGACTCTGTTAAAGGCCTTTTCCAAATCAACAGAAACAAAATACTATTCCCTTTTCTTTCCAATATATGATTATGGCATCAGTGGTCCCCTGGCATGGCATAAACCCAAACTGCATCTTATTGATATTCACTCTTTCTCTAATCATACCTTCTAGAACTCTCTCCATTACTTTCATTATCTGATCTAAGAGCTTTATACCTCTGTAATTTCCCCTTTCCAAGGCATCACCCTTCCCTTTGTACACATTTACAATTACACTCTTCAGCCAATCATCTGGGACAACCTCCTCATATATAGCCTAATCATATTTATCAGGTCAGTGACTAACCTCACCCCAGTATCTCCTGAGGCCTTCAACATTTCGGCAGTCAACCCAGACACACCTGCCGCCTTCCCCACCCGCATCCTACCTATTGCCTCACTCACAGTAGCAGCATCAATCAAAGGCCAAGGGCCAAACACTGGATCTGCTTGGTTCAAACCTTCCCTATCCCAATCAAACTCCTCATTCAACAACCGGCTATTATTCTCTCTCCATCCATCTTTAATATCCCCACCGTTCACCACTACCCTTCCTTGATCATTCTTCACACACTGCTCACCTACAATGTCCCGATTATCCCTCTTCACCTGATTTGCCACCCTAAAAATCATATTTTTCCTTTCTCCATGATTTAGATTATCAAGTAAAAGTCTCTGTGACTCAGACTTCGCCCTGTATACCTCTCTTCTAGCCCTGCGCTTGACAGCCAAGTACTCCTCCCTGTTACCACCATTCTTCCATTCCTGGAGAAGCCTTCGACTGCGGCTTCTACACCCTCATCCCACCACCAAGTTACTTTATGTCTTGGTGGGCCTCTTGTCCAACCGCATATTGCATCAGTAACTTTCAAGAGGTTGTTCTTAAGGGCTCTATACTGTTCATTAATGCCTCTATCTATGGCTCTCTGTTCAGCCACCACTCTCCTCATCTCACTATAAAAAGCATCCCTTACTGATTGGTTTCCCAGCTTCCATATTTTCCTCCTAGGTGCATATGTCCTCCTCCTCATCACTCGTTCCTTAAGCACCATGTCACAAATTAACAGTTTGTGCTGCTGCACACGCTCCTCTCTTCCTATAACTTTAACATCCCTCACTAACCTCCTATCAACCCTCTATCTATCTATGTATTGCCAGACGCCTCAATCCCGAACGGGTTGGCCACAAACAAATCGCCTCCATGTCACTCTGTCCCCTGCCATTTCACTACCACGCTCCCAACTCACACCCCCCTCTCTCATATACCTCTCCACTCCATCCCTCCATCTCATCCTCGGCCTCCTCCTCCCTCTCGCCCCCTCCACCTCACTCACATACACTCTCCTCGTCAATCTTTCACTCTCCATCCTCTCCACATGCCCAAACCCTCCTGACTAGAAAATAATCTATCTGACTACTATTTCCCCTGGACTCGTACATAATCAACCTACTCATTCTTTTTCTAAAATGAGTGTTGCACACAATCATGTCCATAGCCTCCCCAAACTCGAGTATTCTTTCCCCTTCCGCATTCCTCACACCATCCATATGCACATCCCCCATGGACTCCTTCATAACCTTTAGCTGCTTCACCCACATGACCATTTAAATCCCCTCTCAGAACCACTACCTCATCATCGCCCATACCACTTACTACACGTATTAAATCATCCCAAAATCTATCCTTCTCTGCGTCATTCAGTCCTTCCTGTGGAGCATATGCCGATATAACTGAAATCATTTTCCTACCGATCAAAATTTTCACTACTAATATCCTATCACTTACTCTTATAACATTCATAACATATTCCACCCATTTCTCCGCAACCAACACACCCACACCTCCATATCAGTCAGTTCCCCCCCTGCCAAAAGAACTAATGGCAATCCTTCCCAACAATCTTTCTGGCTGATCCACCCCTGTACCGGATTTCCGGTAGAAAAATATTTGCCAAGAATAAAATATTAAAGATTATAAACCTGGTTTGAACCATGCAAAACTATGATAAATTACCTTTACAATGATGTATAGTTAATGGCTGTTCACATAATGTTGTGCTGCCTTTGGGTGCCTGCCCTCTCCTCTCTTCGTTCCTTCATTCCATCCTTCGTCTTCTGTCTTTGTTTCCTCCATTCTTTCCTCTTTCTTCTGTCTACAAGTGACTCTACACTGAGTGACAAGCCAAATTGTTCCCTGTACACCAGGAAACCATTTACAGTACCACACTGAGTGGTAACCATATAATCAAATTATGGTGCCTGGTAGTTTAGTAGCCATTTAAGGGGCTGCAATCAGATTGAGCCTGTGTAGGTTTATATCCAAGGGTTTATATCACTCAGGGATGAGTGAGACTGGTCACTCTCATCTTAAATGCCGGGACCAACTTGCCTAACCCTGGGCTTCTATGCTTCTCATGGGGCAGCACTAGATTAGATGATGAATGAATGAAATGAATATGCATGTTATTGCGTGTCTCATTGTTATGATGCTTAAACACAATTTAAGATGAATATATTACAAAAGTATTTTAAAATGGTGTGTGAATGCATCATCGGAATCTCTGATGTTGAATTTGAAATGGCACGTGAACATGTCATTGGAATCTCAAAGGGTTAATTTAGGAGGGCATTGTAATAGTGAAGGAGTTAATGAAAGATGTGCACAATCTTTCTACTTAAAATTTTTTTGAACTAGTACAGAAAATGGCTTGGAGATAAGATGAAATGAAAAAATATATCAGTACATTGAAGGGGTTAAGAATGACTTTGTGAGTGTACTTTTGACTTGATGTTTCTGTTTCCAGCCAAACTTTGGCACCACTGTCCACTCGCCTCCTGCCTCCTCCAGACTCATCCCTCTGCTGAGCATGACCCAGGATGGCACCTCCATCTCTCATCATGTTCACCAGTCAGGTATTATTTTGCACTCAGCCTTTCAGTAAGTTGTTTTCATAATGAACATTTTACTTTTGTTTCTACAATTTGCAGGATTTCATATGCATTTATTTAAGGGGGGGGGGCTTGAAAAAAAAAAAAAACTAACATCCAGTCCTGTATCTTTCCTTCAGGGGTGTAGGAGGTCTTAAGCAAGGTTATTGTTGTCCAAGCTATTTGAGCTGTTGGAGACAGCCCCGCTTCCCTGGAAGCATTTAGATGATAAAATGATAAAATAACTTCCAGCCACTCCATGGATTTGAACTGACAGATAAGCACACACCATCCTCTGATCACAGACCCCTAACAACCATGGCACTAAAGCAGTTAAAGAAATAAATATAAATTTTCTTTATTAATTATGTAATTAATTCCCATGTTTGTAATAACAAGGTGAATCACACGTGAGTGTGTGTGTGTGTGTGTGTGTTGTATGTATGTGTGTATGTGTTTTGTGTGTATGTGTATATATTTTGTATGTATGTGTGTGTTTTGTGTGTGTGTGTGTTTTGTGTGTATGTGATTGTTCATTGTATGTATGTATGTGCGTATTTACCTAATTGTGATATATAGGATATGAGCTACGCTCGTGGGGTCCCGTCTCTGTTTCTCAATAAGTCAAATTTTGCCTTAAACTCGTTTAAGTTTTTAGACTGGACGATCTCTTTGTCCAGGCTATTCCACAGGTCTATGCATCTCTAAGGAAAACTATATTTCTTGATATCCTTCAAGCAGCGTGGCTTCTTTAGTTTCATTCCATGTCCTCTTGTTGCTCTCTCATCCCACACAAACAGATTTTCTCTGTCAGTTTTTTCTACTCCTATCAGGGTCCTGAACACTGCAATCATGTTGCCCCTCTCTCTCCTTTCCTCTAAGGATGGCAAATCCAGCCTTTCTAGTCTGTCACTGTATGATAGATCTGCCAGAATGGGAACCATCTTAGTTGCTGTTCTTTTGTATTCTCTCAATCTTGTTTATATCTTTCTTTTTGTGTGGGGACCACACTACTGCTGCATATTCTAACCTGGGGCAGATCATGGCTACTATCAATTTTTTCATCATCTCTTCAGCCATGTAATGAAATGCCACTCTTATATTGGTCAAGAGTTTATGTCTCTCTCACTATCTTATTTATGTGCTTTTCAGGTGACAAACTATCCTGGACCAGCACTCGCAAATCTTTCTCTTCTCTTGCTTTTCTAATTGGTTCGTTACCCATCAAATAATTCAACGATGGCCTCTTGGTACTTTTACCCATTTCTAATATTTTACATTTTTTTGCATTGAATTTCATTTCCCACATCCGACTCCGATCATGTATCCTATCCAGATCCTCCTGTAGCATTTTACAGTCCTCTTAAACCTCTACCTTTCTCAAGATCTTTGCATCATCAGCAAACAGGCTTGCGTAGCTGTTCACTCCATCTACCATATCATTTACGTAAATCAAGAACATTACTGGTGCCAACACCGAGCCCTGCGGGACACCACTTGTTACTTCCCTCCATCCAGATGTCCTATCCTTTATTACTGTTCTCTTTTGTCTGTCACTCAAAAAGTCTCTCATCCATTCCAAGAGTCTTCCCTTCAGTCCTCCTATATGCTCTAATTTCCATAACAGTCTCTTGTGGGGCACCTTGTCGAAGGCCTTCTCCAGATCTAAGTACACACAATCCACCCAACCATCTCTCTCTTGCAGCACGTCAATCGCCCTTGAGTAAAAGCTCAACAAGTTGGAAACACATGACCTTCCACTTCTGAATCCAAACTGACTTTCAGTCAAAATATTCATCTCTTCCAGGTATTTTATCCATCTATCTTTCAGGATTCTCTCACACAATTTCGCAACCATGCTGGTTAGGGACACTGGCCTATAATTCAGGGGTTCTTTCTTGTTTCCTTCCTTATAGATTGGCACCACATTTGCCCTCTTCCATTCCCGAGGCACTTTCCCCTCTTCCAAGGAGCACACAATTAAATTGTGAATCTTATCCGCCAGTTGTTCTCTGCATTCCTTCAGTACCCAATTAGAGATTCCATCTGGTCCTCGGGCTTTCCTTGTATCTTGAGTTCCCAGTAATTTATACACTTCCTGCACTTCCACTTTTATATCTTTTATCACTACATTTCTAATCACTCCCTCTCCTTCCACAAACTCTCCTTCCTTAGTGAAAACCGATTGGAAACATTTGTTCATTACTTCAGCTTGCATTACTGCATCCTTGTAGACCTCTCCTTCTACTTTCAGTTTGGTGATTCCTTCCCTTTGCTTCAATTTGCCATTAACAAATCTATAAAAAAATTTGGGTTCATCCTTACGTTTGTCAATTATATCTTTTTCAAAATTCCTTTCTTCCTCTCTACGTATTCTTGTATATTCATTTCTAGTTCTTTTATATTCTTCCTTTGCTCTGATATTACCTCTCTTTCTCCATTTGTTCCATGCCATGTCTCTCTCTTTTTTTGCTATCATACACCTTCTGTTAAACCACACCTTTTTCCTATTTTCTTTCCCACTTACTCTTGGCACATATTTTTCCACTCCCAAATTGTAGAGGTCTAAAAAGATATCCCACTTCCTCTGTATCTCTCTTGTTTCTCTGAATTTTCTCCAGTCCGCATTTTCAAAAAATTTTCTCAATTCTGCAAAGTTTGTTTTCCCAAAGTTGTATCTTCCTTGCCTATAAAGCTCATCTCTTGACACCACGTTCCCTGTTATCATCTGGAACTCAATGACCACATGATCACTTTTTCCTATAGGACACAGATAATTTAAAGATTCAATTACATCAGGTTCTTTGGATAGTGGCAAATCTAATCTTGCGGGTGTGTCATCACCTCTGAATCATGTCTCTTCTTTAACCCACTGTGTTATTCATTGCTGTATTTAACAATTTAGTTCCCCACGAATCTTCGCTGCCTCCTGAGTCCCATTCCTCCCAGTTCACCTCTTTACAATTAAAGTCACCCATTAGGATTATATTGTTGCTTCCCTCGATCACTTTCTGTAGATAACTAACCATGTCTGACTGCATCTCCTGGTATTCATCGTCATTCCATGCTCTCGTCTTAGGGGGAACATATACCACTGCCATATCTCTCTTACCATTCTCCCCAGTTTCTAATTTCATATTTATTGCTTCAACCCTGCCCTCTGCCATTTCCACAGTATCTACATTTATATTGTCCTTCACTGCTATCATCACTCCTCCCCCCATTTTTTCTTTTCTGTCTCTTCTCCATAATTTGTATTTCCCACCTCCCATATGAATATCAATATCTTCTTTCAATTTAGTCTCTACAAAGCACATAACATCAGGTTCATGTACCCTCAAAAAATCATTGACTTCTAACTTGCCGATATTAGTCCATCAATGTTTGTGTACGCCACTTTCAAACTTTTTTCATCATTTTTTATAGTCTCGTCTCGCCTTCCCTCCGTCGGTACCACTTTCTCAATTTCTGGTCCATAACTCTCCAATTGAACTCTGTCATCTCTTTCTCCGTTCGCTGTTCGTTTTTTGTCTTTGCTTCCTTTACTAACTCCTTTAATTTAGCTTTTTCTTCTTCATTTGCATCTCTCCTAATCCAAACTTTTTAAACTCCCTCTTTATCTGACAATTTCCACGTTCTACTTATGATTTCATTCACTATTACTTGAGACTTAAACTTTACTTTCAAAGGCCTTGCCCCACCATCCTCGTACTTTCCTAACCTAAACACTTCTTCAGTCTCTTCTTGGGCTCCATTTTTTCCCTCCATAACCACTGATATTATTTCTTTGGCCTTGCTCAGTTCCTCTCTCTCTCTTTCAGACCTTACTGTCTTTCGTTTTTCTTTTATTCCTGATATTATCACACAATTTTTCTTATCTGCTACATCCCTGACCAAAGATTCTCTACTTCTTAGTACTCTAACTACTTCCTTCTCCACTTTTTCCTTACTTTGTTGTTCTATGATCTCTTTCAAATTTACATTTCCTTCCTCCTGTATTTTCTTCCACCCCTTATGTTGCTCCTTGATTTCCTGGATATGCTCATCTTGCCTCTTCGATTTTGATTCATACTCATCTAGTTTACTTTTTATTCTGTCCCTTTCTTCTTCCAACCTCTTATTCTCCCTCTTGAGCTGTTTTATTTCGTTTGATAAGGACTCATTACTCACCTTTAATTCTGTGACTTCTTTTTCTTGTTCCTCACTACGTGTGTTAACTTTTTCCAATTTACTCTGTAGGACTTTGATCTCTCTCTCCTGCTCTAAGGTCCATTCCTGTAACTCTCTAATTACTTCCCATACCTTTTTAAATTCCTGGACATTCCTCTCTGCCATTTTCTCTACTCCTGCTACTCTTGTTTGTTGCATCTTATCACTTCTTTTACTAACATTTTCTTCGGAGAAGCCCACAAAATCCCCCTCGCCAGTTGTAAACAATCTTCCGTCTCTCTCCGCCATGATACAACCATATGGAAACTTACTTTTTCACTGTCTTGTATTTTTAGGGCCGAAACCTGCAGGTTTTTTTAACTAATATTCGACGGGACCACCACTCACGCATTCAACCACATAATCACAATAGGTTGTCTCCTTTTCGCCGCTGGTTCAGCGATTATTTCTTTCGATCCAGGAGCAGCTCCAACTGTGTGTGTGTGTGTGCGTATGTGTGTGTGTGTGTGTGTGTGTGTGTGTGTGTGTGTGTGTGTGTATTCTTACCTTATCTAATTGTTCTTACGTAATTGTATCTTTACAGGAATGGGTCAAGCTCGTACTGTCCCGTGTATTAAACCATTTTTATCATACATATCCTTGAATTTATGCATAGTTTTAGCATACACTATTTCGTTCAGTAGTGCATTCCGCTGATCAATTGCCCTATTTGGGAAACTGAATTTCCTTACGTCTTTGTCACCTCTCTTTTTATGTAGTCTTTTGCAGTGTTCTCTTGCTGATGCCTCCCCATAAGTTATATGCAGTAGAACCTCGATTATCCACGAGCCAGTCAACCGGAATTGGCGCTAAACCGGACAATTTAAAGAAAATTTCCAAAATCGATCAACCGGGGAAAATCCAGGACCTAACCTCATTTCAAATTCACCGCGCAACCATCCCTCCTGAATGTTTTCATTCCTTCGCCACCAAGCGCATCACCGCAGTCCCTGCCATTGTTTTGAGGCTTAACAGTGTAAACACTGCAACACACTGCTGTTTTATCACAATTTTCCATAACCATAATATTTGGAGGAATATCAGCCATGGCTTCTGGCTGTTTGTGAAAAGATGCTGATGAATCATTTCGAAAGATCATCCGATTCATGGAGAGAAATCCAGCCTACACAGCTAATGAACTGCTTCATTTTCTTAGCTATTATGATGACTTCCAAAATCACCGTCGTGTAGCAATCAGTCAGACATCAGGGACTTTCTCGCAAGGGGTAAATATGCAAAAACAGCAGACATTTCACTCTTATCCTCCTGTTCATATGTGGGGTTCCCAGATAGTGATGCATCAACGTCCACACCAGCAAGTACTCCAGCAAAAACGGCTGCTCCACGAGTCTCCCCCATCAGGCCTGTTTGACCCCCAGCCAGCCTATCTGCTCACGTCGATGAACCTGCATCACCTACAACTCTGTGGTTCCGAGACAATTCACTGTCAAGTCAATTCGCCGTCAGACAATTCCCCGTCAAAACATGGACGATTCCCCCTCAGGACAATTTGCACCCTGGACGATTCCCCGTCATTCTGTAAATACTTATTATTAATTAATCAATACTTTAATAACTATGTTTCAGGGGGATCCATCAAAGTCTGTGTTCAATAGCTTAGGCTTTGGATATTATCTATTAGTTGCATCTTTAGTCAATAATTGTTTCTTCCTCGCTGTAGCCGCTTGTGAATTATATTCTAACATCACCCATAGCTGTCTTCATTAATGATGGCGAATTCTCGTTATTGTTGTGACAGCAAATTTGACTTGATGGCGAATTGTCCTGAAACCATTAGTCCTTGCTGAAGACTTCTTTATAGCTTTTTTTTGCATTATTGTTGGTGACTAATGGCTTTCAGAAATAGTTTCACACTGCATTTTTTTTTTTTTTTTTTTAATGTGCCGAAACTTATTCCTGGCGACATATGCGTGATGCTAGACGGCCATCATTCACATGTTGTTAAGGTCAAAAGCTTGACTGGTAATGAGGACTTTCAAGAGGCTTAGTGGCAATCCTTGGCAATTAAAATTTTTATGGGGAGTATTAGGAGGAAAAACTAATTGGTTAGGTTAGGTTAGAATGCAGTATGCAGTGATGTGTCCAGTCGGTGAGATCGTATGTAAACACACGTCTTGAGTGTCATAAGACAGACATTTATAAGTATCCTTCTATTTATTTTTAATGAAAAATATGAGGCTCCTAGAACCAAACCCCCTATTTTACATGTAAATATATGTCACGTTTTAGCTAATAGTGTAGTAAGGATAATTACAATTTCAGTTAAATAAAATACACTGAAAGCATTAGGCCTATTTTATGTCCCTGCAACCCATCAAAATTCCTCTAGTTTGAGAATCACTGGTGTAAGACAACAGGAAATGGGTGTTATTCAATTTTCCAGAAAAATCGATTTTCCCACATTTTCAGTTCCCCGTGGCTTCCAGATAACTGAGGTTCTACTGTACTCATTGATGTCTATTTCTCTTTCCCTGAGATTCATTTATGTAACAATCATGTCTCCTCTTTTCCATCTCTGTTGTAATGTTGGTAGGTTCAGTTTTCTAGTCTTTCTTCATAGCTTAGATCCTTTAAGCTTGGCACCCATCTTGTAGCAGCCCTTTGTACATTATCAGTTGTATCTATGTGTTTTTTGAGATGAGGATTCCAGACTCCAGATGCACATTCTATGGTTGATCTGATAAATGATGTTATTATCTTTCTACCCCCTGGGGGTAGGGGGGTTTTCAAGAATTCTCCCCCAGTATCCCTGCTTGTCGTAAGAGGCGACTAAAAGGGTTGGTGGTGGGTT
>JAGKTI010024549.1:0-14333 GCA_018397915.1 Birgus latro | reverse complement strand
TGCCTGGACACACTGCGTTTGAAAGACTGGAGATCATAGGAAGTAGGAAATACAGACAGAGGAAGACAGTTCCAGAGTTGACCAGTTGCATAAATGAAAGACTGGGAGTAACGGTTAACTCTTACATTAGAGAGTTGGACAGAAAAGGGATGAGTGTTTGTTGCTAGACGGGTACTACGTGCCCGTCGTAGAGGTGGAGGGATGCAAGCAGACAGTTCAGAGGAACAGTGACCATTGAAGTAGCGATAAAAGAGAGATAAAGATGCAACGGTGCGGCAAAGAGACAATGGTTGAAGGGAATCAGTAAGAGAAGGAGAGTTAATGAGACGAAAAGCCTTTGACTCCACCCTATTGAGAAGAGCTGCATGTGGGGAGCCTCCCCACACATGAGAGTTGTACTCCATACACGGGCGAATAAAACCCGTGTACAAGGTCAACAACTGTGCAGGGATAAAGAAAGTACGGAATCGGCTTAGCACACCTAATCTCTTGGAAGCAGATTTCACAAGAGATGTAATATGTTCTTTCCAAGCCAAATCCTGAGAGAATGAAACCCCAAGCATGTTCAAGGATGATGCAGGACATAACTGTTCATTATGAAACACTAGTGGGTAATCCTGAGGAAGATTTTGTCGGGTCGATATGTGTAAGAATTGAGTTTTTGATGCATTGAAAATAACAAGATTATTTTTACCCCAATCAGAGATACGAGCCAAATCAGACATTAGGTGTGCCATAGTCTCATCCCTTTTTTGTTGAAGTAACTGCTGAGATGGACGTTGCAGGAACCGAATGGAAAGGTGAAGGGTGGAATCATCAGCATATGAGTGGATAGGGTTAGATGTACAGCTTAGAAGGTCATTGATGAATAAAAGGAAGAGAGTAGGTGATAGGACAGAACCCTGAGGAACACCACTGTTGATAGGTCTAGGAGAGGAACGATGGCCGTCTACAACAGCGGCTATAGAACGACCAGAAAGGAAGCTAGAGATGAAGGCACAGATAGAAGGATAGAAACTGTAGGAGGGCAGTTTGGAAATTAAAGATTTATGCCAGACTCGATCGAAAGCCTTTGAGATGTCAAGTGCAATGGCAAAGCTTTCGCCATAGTTAGAGGAAAGGCCGCGAATGTTACAGAAATGAAGAAGGAGAGAGTCAGACGGTGGTTCCAGGCAGCTGTTTGAGTCGTCACCTTAAGCATCATGTCACAAATCAACAGTTTGTGCTGCTGCACACACTCCTCGCTTCCTATAACTGTAACATCCGTCACTAACCTCCTATCAACCCTCCTGACCAGAAAATAATCTATCTGGCTGCTATTTCCCCCAGACTCGTACGTAATCAACCGACTCATTCTTTTTCTAAAATGTGTGTTGCACACAATCATTTCCATAGCCTCCCCAAACTCGAGTATTCTTTCCCCCTCCGCATTCCTCACACCATATGCACATCCTCCATGGACTCCTTCATAACCTTGTGGTGCTTCACTCATATGACCATTTAAATCCCCTCCCAGAACCACTACCTCATCATCGCCCATACCACCTACTACACGTATTAAATCATCCCAAAATCTATCCTTCTCTGTGTCATCCAGTCCTACCTGTGGAGCATATGCTGATATAATTGAAATAATTTTCCTGTCTATCTATATACGTAGGCTGCTTCCCCCAAGAAAAGGGAGGTAGCCGAGACAGGTCACCACACTACCAATTTACTCATCCACTCATACACATTCATTCACATCTTATTCCTAAAGGGGAGAAGGGACAGATCCTCTCTGCACCACACTGCACGAGGGTCTACTACGCAGTGTAGTCAGTGACATCCGCAGCAGGGCCCGACAGCAAAGCTGGTTTACCCCTGCCACATCATAATGTATCCAACCCCTTACCTGCAACTGACCTGATCAGCTGATCAGACAAAATGCAGGAGAATATCTCCTCAGGGCTGCATCATCATTTATTCATTCACAATTTCTCTCCATTCATTTCTATCACTCACAGCCACTCTTCCTTGCTCAACAGACAACCCTCTCTCATCCAACGCTCTCTTCACACTGTCCATCCATCCTATTTGTGGTCTTCCTCTCAGCCTTACACCTCTCACATCAGATCTAGTTATCTTTTTCACCAATCGCTCATTATCTGTTCTCTCCATATGCCCAAACCATCGCAATACCCTCTGTTCAACTCGATCAGCCATCTCCCGAGCAATTCCAGTTCTCCTTCGCAGCACTTCATCATTTCTCACTTGATCCATACGCGTCACTCCACACATACTCCTCAGACACCTCATCTCCATTACATTCAAACTTTTCCTCTTTGCTACACCCATATTCCATGTTTCAGCCCTATATAATGCAGTCGGTACAACAACACCCTCATACAGCCTTCTCTTTACATCCATTCTGAGTGAACGACATCCAAACACTTTTTTCATTCCTCCCAGCACCTTTCCAACTTCATTCATTCTAAACTTCACTTCTGCATCTATTCTTCCATCCACAGCAACATGTAACCCTAAATACTTAAAACACTCAACCTCCTCAAGCAACTCACCATACAAAACTATATTCATCCTCCTACCATCTACCGATCAAAATTTTCACTACTAATATCCTATCACTTACTCTCATAACATTCATAACATTTTCCACCCATTTCTCCGCAACCAACACACCCACACCCCCATATCCATCAGTTCCCCCCTGCCAAAACAACTTATAGTTGCAATCCTTCCCAACAATCTTTCTGGCTGATCCACCCCTGTACCGGACTTCCTGCAAACATGCCACATCCACCCACCTCCTACTGAATGCCTCAGTGACTTCCCCCCACTCTTCCCCTCAAACTTCCCACATTCCACGAACCCACCCTAAACCCCCCGGGTGATTTACTGCCCTCAGGCTTGCTATGATGCTTATACTTGTAAGTCATATTCGGTAAGATAAAGGGGGTTAAACATTCCAAAGACCCGACCCATTGCATAGTCCTAGGTCCAGGCAATGGATCTGGGATCCCTAGCTCACCAGCTTTTCAGTGGCTGTGTTAGTGGCCTCGGGGCACCCTGCCGGGACAGTTGCAGGGACACCCTCCAAGCGCTCCTTGGCACTGCAACTGCCCCGCTATTATACACCCACTGATAGGGCAGCCTCCTGGGGCGCTACTCCCAGGTTCGGGCCCCTCTCTTTTGAGCGGAAGAGGCAGCCTGGGAACCGCAATGCCCTGTACCCTCTAGCACAGGTTTGAGCCCCATCTCGCCCTGGACCCATGATCTATGCTGGCAGAACCCCCGTCACCCCTCCCTCCGGAACTTAAATTATTTAGCCTAATGGAGTGCAGGTTAAGAGGTGACCTTATTGAAGTTTTCAAAATCATGAAGGGATATGACAACTTAGACATGAATAAATATTTTGAAATAGACCGGTCGAGACAAACCAGAAGTATTGGCTACAAAATTATGGGAAAGCGTTTCCAATCCCATGAAACAAAATACATCTTCAACAGAGTCGTAAATATCTGGAGCAGTTTACCCTCAGATACCATGAACAGTATCTCAATTAAGACACTCTGTAACAAAATAGACAAGTATTTGCACGAGAATCCTCAGCTGACTCTTTTTCTGTCAGAATAACTTGATTTTATAGCTTTGTGTAAGTCCTTCTATTTACAAGACACCCCATAAACAATGTACCTGTACATAGCGACACATCCCGCCGTTATATATTTTTCAATTTATATGATTCAAATAAAGTAATATAAGCACAGATTAGGATCTGCACAGATAGCCCTGAGTTAACAGTCACTAATCTTACTTCCAACCTGTGATGGGCTGTGTATCACTGAGGGTCTCTGTTAGACAAGTGAGCACCATCGGGATTTTTTTTAATGTACCAGGGGTCACTGCTTCAGGAGGAAACTTGTGTACTTGTCCCACATGGGAGAGTTCCTTGTTTCAGTGGAGTGAACGAAGCTAGGGCCTGATTGACTGCTGCCCACCTAAAAAGCGCCAGCCAAGGCTGCCTCACCACCCCAAAACATCCACTCTTTGTATTGTACATCCACACTGTGCACCGAGCAGTCCCCTCGTGTTTACAAGACACCCCTCAAACTTGACATACCCATTCACAGCTTTTCATGATGTTGTTATACATTTCTCAGTTTACTCAATGCAAACAAGGTAATATAAGCAAAGATTAGGATCTGCATTAGATAGCCTTGAGTTAACGGTCACTACTCTCACTTTCGACCTGTGATGGGCTGTGGATCACTGA
This sequence comes from Birgus latro, assembly GCA_018397915.1. Lineage (NCBI taxonomy): Eukaryota > Metazoa > Arthropoda > Malacostraca > Decapoda > Coenobitidae > Birgus > Birgus latro. The sequence continues at coordinate 10,057 of JAGKTI010024549.1, read as the reverse complement.
GGGTCCCCGTTAGCTAAGTGACCTCCATCAAGATTTTTTTAATGTACCAGGGGTCACTGCTTCAGGAGGAAACTTGTGTACCTGTCCCAGATGCCCCGCTGCAGGGGGTCACCTTGATGTGGTGGCAGGGCTTGAAGTGTGGTTGGCGGTGCCACCTACTTTGGGGCGTGCCTGTCTTTGTAGGGTTCAGCATTTGTCAGCTTCGTGGACGAAGCACCCCCTACATCACTAGTGGAGGAGGCCTGCTGGTGATGTTAGTCTCAGCCCGTTTGCCATCTTGGGCGGGACTGTTGCCTCCCCACGTGTTTGCTGTGCGTGGCGTCCCGTAATGCTGGGAGATGGGAGTCCTGGAGGCTGAGCGATGCTGCACGATGCGCCCTGCAGCTAGCAATACACCTCTTTGGTCCCTTATTCTGGCTAGACGGGCTGCCTGGTTGGGCCCGACCAGGTCAGTCGGCTGGTCATGCGTTGGCTAGGGTCAAGTGGGCACTGGGGGGTCTGGTGGGCTCCTATCGTCCTGGGGTCACCCTTGCCCTGGTCCCTTGGTGGTTACCCACATATACTCTTCCGCTACCTCTGGGGTCGCCAGTGGCGTTGTCCCTGGCATATGACCTCCCCTTGTTTGGCTTCATGGTGGGTGGAGGGGTGGGGGAATGAAGGTGTTTTGGTCTATTATGGCTGCTTTTCCCTCCCATTTCGGTACTCGTGTGGCAGTTGGCCGGGCCCACGAGTCCCTACCAACCGGCCACACTGTTGCCGTTGTTAACACCAACTGGGTACCAGGTAAGGGCAATAAGGGGAAGGAGTGGGTTCAAGGGAACGGCACACAGCCCTCCAAGAAAGCTCTCTCTCCCTTCATAGAGACGATACCAGGCTTATTTGGTCCCGACCAGTATAAGAAATTCCTAGTCCTGAAGATGGCTGATGTTTCCTCTTTCAGGGACCAAAATGCATTCAAGGTTCACCGTGATCTGGTCAAGGCTTGTAGATCATCCCCAAAGGTTGATCCACAGGCGGATGAGTCACTCCTTATAGAGGCCAGGGATACAGACCAAAGTGCCCGCATCCAAGCCATCAAATGTTTAGCCTCCTGCGAGGTCACAGTCACCAGCCACTCCACCCTGAACCAGACCCGGGGTGTGGTCTTCTCCAAGGAGTTCCTTCAGTACTCGGAGGAGGACCTCCTGGACGGGCTGAAGGACCAGGGAGTGGTGAAGGTGGAGAGGATAAGGAAAAAGATAAATGGAATGCTGACGGACACACCGTCACTGATTGTCACCTTTGATCGGTTGACATTGCCTGATGTCTTGGAGGCGGCCTATTACTGCCTTCGGGTTAAGGCATATGTGCCAAGACGTAGGCGGTGCTATTATTGCCAGAGATTTGGGCATGTTAGCAGGTCTTGCCGTAGAAATGTGCATGGTCTCCCACAGGTGCGTGCTCATTGTAGTAACACTTCACATGGGGAGATGGAATGCCCGAATCCCCCCTCCTGTATCAACTGCTGTGGTACCCACCCAGCTTCATCATTACAATGTGATCAGTACAAGTTTGAGAGCGAAGTTATGTCAATTCGAACTTGTGAGAAGGTTTCTTTTGCAGAGGCAAAGGAGAGGGTCAGAGGGATGTTTATCCACCCTAGGGTCTCCTTTGCATCAGCTCTTTCACTTCGTAAGGAGGTCCCACTGCACGAGGAAGATATACTTCGTGCAGCCCCACCTGCTTTTCGGGGTAATCAGTCATCACAGACGCCCCGGTTGGGGAATGTTACTGTGACGGCAACATGTGGACGAGGCCCCATTCCAGTACCCAGTACTTCAACTCACGATAATGCTGTCCCTGTGGTTAATACTGTTACTGTTAGTGTAAATGAAGTCTGCCCGACCATTGCTCCGACTGTATCCGCCCCCACTTCGGTGGCTAATCGCGGTGTTGCTGACATCTTGCACACTTCGGTGGCGGTGGCAGATGTACATGTTGAACCTGGCAGTCATCATCCTAGTTCATCAGAGTCCTCGTATCATGAAGAACGACCACCAAAGGTCTCTGTTATTGATGCTTCTGTCGACACCTCTCCTGTTCCTTCTGCCCAGCAGGCAGAGGGATCTAACCAAGTGATATCTGCAGCTGATGGTTCGCCTCTGGTCCTGTCCCCACCTGGGGATGTTATTGAACAACCCATTGATGTTTCAGGTCTGAAGCATGGGACGGCCTCCTTAAGTGACTCGAGTCTGTGGACTCTACTGCCACTTCTGGGGTTTCTGGTGGGAGCACAGGCCGTCCAACATCTGTAAAGGTGGCCCCCAAGCCACCTTCCAAACAAACTGGTTTGCCCTCTCCAAGGAAGAGTGTTGTAAAATCTCCTTCTTCATCTTCTTGTTTGCCTTCAGATGTTAGGCAGAGAGTGTGAGTTTCTGGTGCTGGACAGGCTCCTCCAAAGGGCTTTCATAAGCATCAGTCCAAACCTGCTCGGTAATCAGTATGGCTCAATCAGTTCCAATTTGTATTCAGTGGAATTGTAGGGTGTCATGGCAAACTGGTAGGAACTACTCTCTGCTCTGAATCCGTTCTGTGTCTGTCTCCAGGAGACAATGGTGGGGAATAGTTTTACTGAGACATCCTACCACGGTGAGTCCCGGTAGGGACGGCTCATATCCTCTGTAACACACTATGCCTAAGATCATTCAATGGAATTGTAGGGGTTTTCGTGCTAATTGCGAAGAAATTATTATTCTGAAGAACACGTTTGATTGGGATGCCCTTTGTCTAGAAAAAGCTAAAATGGTTTATCATTCATTCAACCCAGGACTCAACTATGTGTACTACAGCTCACTGCCGCCTGCAGGTCTTCAAGCAAAGGGTGTGGTGGCTATTATAGTTAAGAAGAGTGTTTATCATACAAGAGTGGATCTCCCAACTCGCCTACAGGATGTGCTGTGCAAGTATTGCTAGACAAAAAGTATACTGTTTGTTCACTGTATCTCCTGCCTGATGAAGCGGTCCATCTGGATGATCTCCAGGAGCTGGTGGAGATGCTGCAACCCCCTGTTTTGTTACTTGGGGATTTCAATGCCCACAACATTCTGTGGGATGGGAATTCCACTGATGTGCGTGATGCCATGGATGAAGCGTTCCTCCTGTCAAATAACCTATCATTACTCAACGATGGTGCGCCTACACACCATACGTTGCACTCTAATACCTACACTTCTATTGATCTAAGTATTTGTTCCTTCGATGTACTGTTATCTCTCAATTGGTCTGTGCTACAATGTTTGCATGGTAGAGACCACTTTCCAATCATAATTGACACCCTTACCAGGTTGCCTTCATCAATGCATCCAAAATGGCGTATAGATAAAGCCGACTGGGAAACGTATTCTACAGCCTTCGATTGTTCCATAGACTTCTCTTCTTTTGAGAACCACATCCAAGCATATGATTATTTCATTGCGCAAGTCTTACAGAGTGCTCAGGTTTCTATCCCCAGATTTTCCGGCAATTTTCATCGTCCGGTTGTCCCTTGGTGGGATAAAACATGCGCTAATTTGAGACTCATCACAAGGTCTTGTTATAGACGCTACAGGTGCAACACTTCTCAGACAAATTATTTAATATATCGTAGGGCACTAGCAAAAAAATGTAAATATTTCAAATGGGCTAAACTTAATTCGTGGCACAAATACATAGAAAGTGTTACATCTAAAACACCCATAAGGAAAGTTTGGGCTAAAGTGAGAAAGCTGTCTGGCAAATTTGCTCCCCACCCTCCTCCTTGTCTGAAGGTGGATGGAGTTGAGATTTCAGACCCGGAAGAGGTGTCTAGCATCTTTGTCCGCCATTTTGCCAGTATTTCAAGTTCAGCAGGGCGCCCATCAGTACCCCCTTTGGGCTCTGCAGTGACAGACCAGGAAGAATATAATAGGCCTTTCGTAGTCCAGGAATTGAGGCAAGTTCTATGGGCCGCAGGGTCTTCTGCCCCCGTTGAAGATGACATAAATTATGACATGATTCACCACATTCCACATGAGTATTTGCTGCTTCTGCTGGAAATTTACAATGAAATTTGGTTCTCCTCGATTCTTCCAGAGGGCTGGAGGACATCAGTCATCATCCCCATTCCCAAGCCAGGAAAGGATACAACACTTCCGTCGAGTTATAGACCAGTAGCGCTTACCAGCTGATTATGCAAATTATTTGAGAAAATGGTTAACAATAGATTAGTTTGGTGGCTGGAGACTGGAGGCCACATTTCCCCCATGCAGTTTGGTTTCCGTAGAAATCGATCCACTATGGACCCTCTGTTGTGTTTGACAGCAGATATTCAGAATGGTTTTATTACTAATAAGCACACTCTCGGGATTTTCTTTGACTTGGAAAAGGCGTATGATACAACATAACGTATGGGTGTATTGTCCACCTTACAATCTAAAGGTTTGTGTGGGACCATGTTTCAGTTCCTGCAGAGCTTCCCTTACACACGCTATATCCGAGTTCGAATAGGTAGCACAGTTTCCCCCTAAAGTTTTACAACCAGAGGGGCTACCCCAAGTCAGCATTTTGAGTGTTACATGTTTCATCATGGCTATCAATGGATTAGCTGAAAGAGTCGAGCATGAAGTTACGATCCAAAGTTCACACTTTGTTTATGAATTTGCCATGTATTGTACTGCAGCCAACCCTAATCTTGCAAGACTGTGGTTACAAAATGCTATCAATGTAGCACAAACTTGGGCGGAGGAGTGGGGTTTTCGCTTCTCTCCCCAAAAAACCATGGCTATCAAGTTCTCGAGGAGGAATATGGTCATAGTTCCTCACCTACTCTTGGGAGAACAAATATTGCCCTATGAAGACAAGGTGCATTTCTTGGGGCTTACTCTTGATAGTAGACTTACTTGGAAGGATCATACTCTACAGCTAAAGGCCAATGTCATCCGGTCTCTTGATATCCTTAAGGTTCTTAGTGTGAAATTTTGGGGTGCTGATAGACCTACACTTCTCCGACTATATGCAGCCCTGTGTCGCTCCAAATTGGAGTATGGTTGTCAGATATATTCCTCGGCAGCCAGGTCTACCCTCAAGCTTCTAGACCCTGTTCATAATTCAGCAATGAGAATCTGCACTGGTGCCTTTCGCACTTCCCCTGCAGAGAGTCTGTATGTTATGACGGGCGAGTTACCCTTGGATCTTCGTAGAGTGGATCTTAGTTTGCGGCTTTTCTTTAAGACTCAAATGTCCTTATCTAACCCTGTCTACCATCTGATGAAGATTTTCGCCTGGCACGGAAGTATGAGGAACATAAGAGTTTTCCAAGGCCTCTTCATATCCCTATGCATGGGTTTCTACAGGACACATCTTTTCACAATCTCCAAGTACGACAAATCTCTTATTCTCCAATCCCTCCCTGGATTATTCCTGAGGTCCATGTCTGCAAACCTATCTGTACTAAGCAGTTGTGATCATCAGCTGAAGTTAGAGCCCTGTTTCTGGAGCATTCCCAGATTCATGACTCGACCACAGAAATTTACACGGATGGGTCAAAATCGGCTACTGGTGCTGGCTGTGCAGTTGTCATTGAGGACACTGTGCATCAGGTGAGACTTCATGGTGCTACTTCAGTTATTACCTCTGAACTTCATGCTATTGCCCATGCGTTAAAATTAGCGTATGACAGTAGGGACAGTCAGTTTACCTTATATTCTGATTCTCTGAGTGCCCTTACAGCCATTCAGAATTTTTCCAGTAGTCATCCTTTGGTGACACTAATTCAGGAGTGGCTGTTCTGATTAGCTTCCCATTGCAAGAGGCTTCATTTTTGCTGGATCCCTGCTCATCTGGGGGTGCCAGACAACGAGGAGGCAGATGTCGTGGCTAAGGAGGCCGCTCATGGCATTATTGGTAATTTTCCTGTTTCTTTTGCTGACTGTAGGCGACATATATCTGATTTCGTCAGGAGGAAGTGGCAGGTGCGGTGGTCATCCCCCACTGTCACAACCAGTAAATTGAAAGGAATACATCCTTCTGTGCAGGTTTGGCCAGCATCAGACAGCAATCTGGGCAGACGCTTGGATGTTGTTCTGACAAGGCTCCGTATTGGTCACACGTTGTGGCAGTGAAGCTCCCCTATGCGAGGCTTGTCACGTCCCTGTGATGGTGGAGCATTTTTTAGTTCACTGCAGAAAATTTTTAATTCCTCGGAGCACTGCAGGTTTTGATACTCACAGTGTCTCAGACATTTTAGTTATTTCTGTGGATATTTTTAAGGTAGTGGAATTTTTATTAGATTGTGACATATTTTATGACATTTAACTTATGGTTTTTACGATGTTAACTTTGTTTTATTTTATTTATTTTTTTTAGTTATTAGGCGCTGAATGACCACATCGGTCCTAGTGCCTGGCCTTGTGCCAAAATTTTATCAATCAATCAATCAATCAATCAACTTGTCCCACATGGGAGAGTTCCTTGTCTCAGTGGAGTGAATGGAGCTAGGGCCTGATTGACTGCTGCCAACCTAAAAAGCGCCCGGCTAGACTGCCACACCACCCCTAAACATCCACTCTGTGCATTGTACATCCACACTGTGCAGTCCCCTTTTATCTTTAAGACACCCCTCTCATACATTTTTCAATTTCCCCAATGCAAAGAAAGTACTTTAACATGAGCACAGTGCACAGATAACCCTGAGTTAATGGTCACTACTCTTATTTTTGACCCGTGATGGGCTGTGGATCACTGAGGGTCCCTGTTAGACAAGTGACCACCATCGGGATTTTTTTAATGTACCAAGGGTCACTGCTTCAGGAGGAAACTTGTGTACATGTCCCACACGGGAGAGTTCCTTGTCTCAGTGGAGTGAACGAAGCTAGGGCCTGATTGACTGCTGCCTACCTTAAAAGCACCAGGCAAGGCTGCTGCACCACCCCTGAACATCCACACTATGCACTGTGTAGTTTCCACGTTATGTCTACAGACGCTACATTAACTCAACGTACCCGTTTAAAATGTCATGCTGTAGCTTTTAATTTATTTGATTACTTTCTCTTTCAGGTTACTCAAACAGGTAGGTTACCGTTAAAGTAGTATAGAATGTGACCTTTCCAGTATTTCCTATGAAATTTCCATGTCAGTTTTTCCATGCTGCTTGGTGGTTTTTCTCACTTTTGCTTTGAGGGTTTGAGGGTGGGGGGAACCTTCTTGCTTTACTATCCTTATCCTTCAGCATGTTGAGATAGATCTTGTAGTCATAGCCTTCTCTCTAACAAGCAGCCTTGAAAGGACCAGAAGGTCTGTTGCTGTTTGCTTTTCTATGTAATCCTATGTCATCATCGTCATCGTCATCGTCGCCATTGTCATCGTCAATCCTCCTCCTCCTCCTCCTCCTTTGGAGCTGGGCAATGAATAGGGACGTGTGGTGAGGTGGTGGAGACCCTCCCACTTCAGGTGAATCTGAAGATAACCTCAAACTCACATCTAACGGCGACTCAGTGGCTGTCAGTGTGATTGGTTTTGGGCCTGCGAGTGAAGACTGGGGATATGGTGGTGGTGGGGAGAACAGGCTTGCACACGTGGGGGTGGCAGGCTTGAAGAAGTTGATCTTGGTCTGACGATATGTGCCACGATTCTGACGAAGGATGACAGCATCCCTGATTGCCTGCTGATCCATCGCCAACTTCATTGGCACCAACTTCTTGTCACAGTGCGGGCACTCAGTATATTCAAGCACCTGCTCAATGCCGGCACGTAGTGCATGAAGACGAGAGAGTGATGGAGTGGTGGTATTGTCAGACTCGGGGTCTTGTCCACGTCCTCATCGCTGTCCTCTGTCTGCCCTGCAGAGACAGCAGCGGTGATCTCATAAGACATCTGATAACCTGGATTGCCGCCACCGTTGCCTGACCTCTCCTTCACATCTTTGACATCGACATCCTCACCTGTCATACGTGGACAAAGGTGGAATTTGCCCACGTCAGATCCCTCAAAGTCGTGCATGGCCTCGTGTCCCCAAAGGAGACATTTTTGGTAGGCATATGTGGGAGACCTTCATCTACCCCCAGCCAGGCAGCGACACTGCCTGACCCTGTGAAACCCCCCCTCCGGGGGCATGCCATTTTCTCAACAACTCACCTGTTAGGAGTGACCTGGCCAATAAAAACATGTAGCACCATGGTCTCTCCGACGACAAAATTCAAGGTAAAAGTGATTCCTGATGTGGAGGACAAAGATTACGTGACACCAGAGTTAGTAATGAGCAGAAGTGATGAGGAGGTAATGTTGCCAAGGTAGGTGCAGTATGTTGATGTGTTTGGTGAGTGAACGATGCTTATATTGCCTATATTATTGTGTGAAAACCAATATACTCTTGTACTACATATAATTTCGTACCAAGTAAATAAAAATTACCTATTCTGGGTGGTTTTGGTTAAGTTTCCCTCGCATAGGAAGCGTCTTTTATGGAGCGCGGCTTCACAGAAAGCGGTACCAGGTGAGGGGCCTCTCACTTGTTTAGGGCATTTTTAACTACAGGTGAGCGCTTTCTCTCTGAATTTTCGATGTTTCTCATAAGAGCGGAGGTTTGAGCAAAAAGAAAAAAAGAAAAAAAAAGTTGGGTTTTGGGGGTGGGTTCTGTAATAAGTTAGTGGGTACAGGGCGGGATAATGAGGGTATTGGCTGTTACCAACCTTCTTCCTGCACAAATATCCACTAGAGCACTGCCATTCTCATCCACTTTTGCAGGCACACCCCACTCACCAACTACTCCATCTAACTGTATCTGAGCCACTTTATTTTATCAGCAAGGACCCAAAACTAACCGGATACTCCCTGTATGCAAAATTCTCTTTAAAGTTTTGTAGTATGACAGCTACTTATGGAAAATATGAACCGACCTGGCACACTTTGTTCAAATTGGATGAGTCATTTCTGTTTTGATATTCCATTTTTATGCACAGAAATGACAGTATCAACCTTTGTGATAAAAATTGACCTTTCAATGTCAAGAATATTTATAGGAGCACTTACTTTATGGATGAGGAATTTGGAAAGAATTTCAGTGTAAAGTGGAGGGAATGTAAGAAAATGTTCTGGAAAGAGGTAAAGAGAGTTAGACAGGATGCCAACGAAGTTGCTTGGGATGTGAAAGATAAAAATGGTAGATTACTAGTGGAGAAGGGAGAAAAAGTGAACTGATGGAGAGAACACTTTAATGAACTGTTGAACATAGAGAATGAAAGTAATGCAAGTATAAGTGGCTGGGGAATGGCTAGGAGGAGGAGGGCTGTGAGAAGAGAGCAAGAAATCTGTAGGATGGAAGTGGTGGAAGCAATGAAAAAAGTCAAAATGGGGAAAGCCCCAGGAATTGATGGAGTGTGTGGTGAGATGCTGAAGCATGGGGAAGAGATAGTAATAGAATGGATGTGGAAGGTGTGCAGATTGGCAGATTGGCTTGGGAGGATTGGAAGTCAGGTATAATTATTCCTCTGTACAAAGGAAAAGGTGAAAAAGCAGTGTGTGGTAATCATAGGGGCATTTGCCTTCTCAGTGTAATAGGAAAAATATATGGTAGGATACTTATTGACAAGAGTTAGGGAAATTACTGAGGAATTAGTTGAAGAACAAGGAGGTTTTAGGAAGGGAAGAGGTTGTGTAGACCAGATATTCATTCTTAGATCCTTAGTGGAAAAGTTTCTAGAGAAGGGCAAGAAGTTGTATGCAGCCTTCATGGATCTGGAGAAAGCATATGACAGTGTGGATAGACAAGGTTTGTGGAAGGTATTAAGAATATATGGAGTGGATGGGAAGTTGTTGAAGGCAGTGAAGAGTATGTATGAGGGTGCTAAGGCTGCAGTGCGTGTGGATGGCAAACTGAGTGAATCTTTCCATTTGAAGGTTGGATTGAAACAAGGATGTGTCATGCCTCCATGGTTGTTCAATCTGTATATGGATGGGGTTATAAAAGAGATACAAGGTCGGGCAGTGGATGTTGGAGCGGCCCTAGTGAGAGAGGGCACTGTTTGGAAACTCCCTGTACTGTTGTTTGCAGGTGATACTGTGTTGT
>JAGKTI010024548.1:2676-14333 GCA_018397915.1 Birgus latro | reverse complement strand
TCAAGGCTAGGAGTTTATATCCTGGAATGAGGTTGCCAGATGTCAGGGGGGAAATGGAAATATAGTTTATATATAAATAAATGTTAAGCCAGATGTCACAAGGGAAAATGCGAATATGTCTGTGGACAATGGAAATAACTATCTAGTCGATTGACATGAAAGAATCGACTCGTGAAATCAAGTAGCATTTTCACTTTTATGCTGGCTTACTTCGCCAATTCTCTAGAGTCGAGAATTTTATAAACTTTCTCAACAGTACACAGGAGAGACTAATCGCTCAAGAAGGCTCTATTACTGTACTGCTGGCCTCGAGAAAGTTAGCTCACCCTTTGACATACAATAATTAATAATAATAATAATGATAATAATAATAAGCAGGAACTTGCAGGTGCAACTCCTAGCTGGCACAAAAGATTTAAGAACTAATACCAAAGAACAGGCCTGTAGCGAAGGAAAATTATTGTAGTGTCCCCTTATTCAATCGTTTTTATTGAAAATGACAAAGAGGCAGCATTATGTTATGTTCATCCGCATTAAGTAGTCACCTGTGCATATAGTATTGTTCATTTAAAATAGTGTAACATAGATTTTTACGTCAACTGTGATATTAGCGAGCAGGATTAGTTTAGAAATGATGTATTTAGTTGGAAAGTAACGTATTATTAAGGAGGTTAGGAAAATAATTTGAAATCCGCGCCAAGCACTGCTGTATGGGAGAGGCAGGAGCAAAGAGTTTTCTGAGCTGAGCCGCGGTGCAAGGTGGACGTGCGTTCGAGAGATGTCGATATTTCTTCCCCTTCGTGCTGAGGAGTTTGGAGATGCGGAGTGTCTTGAAAGTTTGCTGAAGAGTTTGGAAATGGGGAGTGTCCTAGGAGTTTAGCGGTGTCGCCAATTGATGCTGGGTCGGAGGACAACAGGATATCTGTGCTGGAGGTTAGCTGTGGTAAATTCTCAGCCTTGTAACATCAATGGTGGGTAACACGTGCTCCCCTTATGACTCCCAGATGCTGACTCACACTCAGTTTTGAGATGTTAAGTGAAGCTTTGATTATCAGACCAATTTTGTGAATTGGGTCCCAGCCAACACGAAGCATAAATAGCTAAGTAAGTGAGAACATACAAGGTTGTTAACCAGCCGTTTGGACTGTTGAGTGAGAAACTTTCAAATTGAGAAAAAAAAATTGTGGCACTATTGTTCTTTCAGTTTTGTCGTCATTATCTTGAAAATTGTGAGGAAAAGGGAAGGTATATCTCTCTCAGTTATATTTGTGGTATATCTCTCAGTTATATTTAAAGTATATCTCAGTTATATTTATGGTATCTCTCTCAGTTATATTTATGGTATATCCCTCTCAGTTATATTTAAAGTATATCTCAGTTATATTTATGGTATCTCTCTCAGTTATATTTATGGTATATCCCTCTCAGTTATATTTATGGTATATCTCTTTCAGTTATATTTAAAGTATATCTCTCTCAGTTATATTTAGGGTAAATCTAAAGTGAATAACAGGTTACTGGAAGTATGTTTTTCTTTTTTTGAGGATTGTGAAGTGCTTGATCTCTATTTTAGAGTATTAACTGTAATTTGGGTAACCTATTCACTGGCACCAGGCTAGAATCAACTTTCATATCAGAATCTTTCAATAGACTGACTATTCTTTGCTATCTGTCTAAGCAGGGGGCCAAAATTTAAGATATTTTTTGTTTGTCACCCCGTGGTCATACTCATGCTCCGTTATATCTTGGGAGGGAGCCTTTATGTTAATGAGGGATGGTATTAGAGGTTTATAACATGGTTTATCAAGAGTACACCCAGAGGGTGGTGTGTTGATTGTAATTAACATGATTTTCTGGTATACAGTATTTAGAATGTTAATACCTGATCAGACTTGTCCCTAACAAAGTTGTGTCATATAATATCTGTCCAAGCAATTGTGAACCAGTCACTATCAAAATTCTTTCCCATTCTTGCATTTTATTTGATTTTGGAGGATGTAATAAAAATCCGTGTAATCTACTCATGAAGACTGCACATGGCTTGTTGGTAGTAATGGTATACTATTTTTGTTGAGAGTGTACTGAGGTAATTCACACAGAGGAGAGAACTAGTGAAGAGGAGACTACTCATGTCCCGCCGAAATCCAGCGGACCGAGTTTCTCATGATTTATGCAGTGAGTATCAAAGTCCACGCTTGTCCCCATCCTGTTACAGGTCTACGGCTGCTCAGGCTAATCGCTACCCTTGTGCTAGATCTATTGTCACGAGCATAACCCGTAGGCTGATCCCAAGAAAATGTAATACTAATTCTAAATCTTCTTAGACAGTCCAGTTTACCCATCACAAGGCTTATCCTATCTTAAATTATTTCCTATTACAAACTGGTGGCAGTTTAATCTTTCAAGTTATTTGTCATCACATGCTGTTGACATTACTAAAAATTATTTAAAATCAAAGCAAAAATTTTTCTCATTAGAAAATGGTGGCAGACAATTATAGTTATATAAAATTATATAGAAATACAAAAACAAATAAAATTAAACAAAATATTTTCTCATTACATCTGTTGGCAGCTATAGTGGGATAATCACTGACTTAATTAAAAATCCTCCATAAATCTTTCAATGTGGCGAAAGTGGTTATCCCGCGGACCCTCTTGAATCCAGTGCGTAGAAAATTTTGAGAAATCTCGTCTCCCTAGATCTCTCCTGTTAGTGGAAATATTCAGAGTAACTAGTGGTAAGTCATGGACCGAGGTTTGTGAGTGCAGGTTTGATGAAGCCAACTGGGTGCTCTGAAGATTCTATAGTTCACTGGGACTTCTTAGTGGTGGGCACTTTCTGTAAATGATTGAGAGAGACCAGAGGTATTGCTTGTAAGCTTTCATCATGGAGCATTATAAATTCAGTGTACTGTGGAAGGCTCCTTACAAAGTACGAGAAGTGATTAGAGGAGGTAGTGCCTATGTTCTGGTAGTACTACTTTCTGACACAGTCATCCAAAGAACGGCAGAAGAGGTTAAGCCCTATATTGATGATGAACAATGGATTACCAAGCCCGAGGAGTTGGCAGTAGTGAAATCGGAAGAAGAGGAAGTGTTACCACCAAGAGTCCGTAGACCTTCATTCCGGTATACTGAGGTGTGTGTGTAACAGGTGCGTCATGAGTAAAACCAGTGCAGAGTTGAGAAGTAGACAATATTAGAATTTATCGTAGCAGAAGATAAAACTGCTAAAAAGGAAAAAGAAATTGGAGAAATGATTGAAGCTATTTAGCCCAATCAGGTGAGCAGAAAAGTTGATTAGTGTGTGTTATTTAAGGCAGAAAAGCAGTTCAAATAAGGAAATAGAAAGCAGTAAAGTTGGAAAATCCTGTAATTGACAGCTTGATGAGGATATACTGTGGAACTAATGACCTAAACATGGGATGTGTCTCATGATTCTGCAGGAGATTAATCGGAGATTAATAGAAGTTAATGGTAAATTAATTCTCACTTCTTTTTTCTGCAAGATCAGTTCAAACGTTCATATAAGTACAATGGAACTAGAGCTTCCCCGTATTGATAATCGTTGACTATGAGCAGAGTCATGTTGTGTTTTGGGGAGTATGGTGCAGATCTGTTAAGTGCAGCCGCAACAGGAAACTACAAGGGTGAGAATAGTCAGTTCCAGGACACGTAGTCGGGACCTGGTGTTAGTTTCTGTATCCCTGCAGGGGGTATGACAGAGATGAATGTAATATTCTTTATTTTTTACATTGTTTTTGTTTAAATGGATGGAGTGGTGTATACAGGTAAGGAAATCACCATTCCTGCCGCCGAGAATTTGTGGTTGACTAACTTCTTGTCATGGGGCACCCTGACTCACACTGTGGGAGGAAGGTTAGAACCTCATGAGTCTGCTGGGAGAAGCGTGTCTTTGTGAGAACGCTTATGAAGTCAGTGTGTGACTTCCATCATGTTCCGTTTCAAAACTTGCAACACATTCACACCAAGTAAAAGGAGAAAAGTTAAAGAAAGAAAAGATCGCCAAGTGGGTGGATGAAGCTCTTGTAGACATGAGACACACATTCTGGCTGGACATGTGGTTATTTGGTACTGACTTGAGATGTTCACAGGAATGGACATATGCTTCGAATGTAATTTAGGTAGGATGTAAGAGTATTTAAATTTAAGTTCCATTAATATTAAGATAGAATAAGTATTACTCATTTATATATGAGGTTGCATATGTATTACTACTCAGTTTAGAATTAAGTGGAGTTAAAGCATTGCAGTTGAGTAAAGATCTAAAATCCCGAGGGGAAAGTAATGTAACGAAGGGAAATTATTGTAGTGTCCCCTTAATCAAATAATCGTTTTTATTGAAAGTAACCCTTTCTGAAAGACAAAGAGGCCGCATTACGCCATGTTCATCCGCATTAAGTAGTCACCTGTGCATATAGTATTGTTCATTTAAAATAGTGTAACATAGATTTTTACATCAACTGTGATACTAGCGAACAGGATTAGTTTAGAAATGATGTATTTAGTTGGAAAGTAACGTGTTATTAAGGAGGTTAGGACAATAATTTGAAATCAGCGCCAAGCGCTGCTGTGTGAGAGGGGCAGGCGTCAGGAGTTTTCTGAGCTAAGTCGCGGTGCCAGGTGGACGTGCGTTCGAGAGATGTCAATATTTCTTCCCCTTCGTGCTGAGGAGTTTGGAGATGGATCGTGTCCTGGGAGTTTGCTGAAGAATTTGGAGATCGGGAGTGTCCTTGGAGTTTAGCGGTGTCGCCAATTGATGCTGGGTCAGAGGACAACAGGATATCTGTGCTGGAGGTTAGCTGTGGTAAATTCTCAACCTTGTAACATCAATGGTGGGTAACACGTGCTCCCCTTATGACTCCCAGATGCTGACTCACACTCAGTTCTGAGATGTTAAGTGAAGCTTTGATTATTAAACCAATTGTGTGAATTGTTTTGGGTTCCAGTCAACACGAAGCATGAATAGCTAAGTAAGTGAGAATATACACTATTGTTAACCAGCCGTTTGGACCGTTGAGTGAGAAACTTTCAAATTTGCAGAATGTTCTGGGATAAATTATGGCACTGTATTGTTCCATCAGTTTTGTTGTTATCTTGAAAATTGTAAGGAAAAGGAAATGTATATCTCTCATTTATATTTATGGTATATCTCTTAGTTATATTTAAAGTATATCTCAGTTATATTTATGGTATATCTCTGTTATATTTAAAGTATCAATCTCAGTTATATTTATGGTATATCTCTCAGTTATATTTATGGTATATCTCTCTCAGTTATATTTAAAGTATATCACTCAGTTATATTTAAGGTAAATCTGTAAAGTGAATAACAGGTTACTGGAAGTATATTGTCTTTTCTTGAGGATTGTGAAGTGCTTGATCTCTATTTTAGAGTATTAACTGTGATTTGAGTAACCTATTCACTGGCACCAGGCTAGAATCAACTTTCATATCAGAATTTTTCAATAGACTGACTATTCTTTGATATCTGTCTAAGCAGGGGGCCAAAATTTAAGATAAATTTTGTTTAATTGTCACTCCGTGGTAATACCCATCCCCCCTTATATCTTGGGAGGGAGCCTTTATGTCAGTGAGGGATGGTATTAGAGGTTTATAACATGGTTTATCAAGAGTACACCCAAAGGGTGGTGTGTTGATTTCCATTCCTGCATTTTATTTGATTTTGGAGGATGTAATAAAAATCCGTGTAATCTTGCATTCATACCGGTCTTCCTTCTCCTGCTCATGAAGACTGCACATGGCTTCTTTGTAGTAATGGTATAATATTTTTGTTGATAGTGTACTGAGGTAATTCACACAGAGGAGAGAACTAGTGAACAGGAGACTACTCATGTCCCGCCGAAATCCAGTGGACCGAGTTTCTCATGATTTAACAAAATACTTTTTCATTACATCTGGTGGCAGCTATCTATCTATCTATTGCCAGACGCCTCAATCCCGAACGGGGTGGCCACAAACAAATCGCCTCCATGTCACTCTGTCCCCTGCCATTTCACTACCACGCTCCCAACTCACACCCCCCTCTCTCATATACCTCTCCACTCCATCCCTCCATCTCATCCTCGACCTCTCCCTCCCTCTCGCCCCCTCCACCTCACTCACATACACTCTCCTCGTCAATCTTTCACTCTCCATCCTCTCCACATTCCCAAACCACCTTAACGTGTTTCTCCTAACGCTTCCCATCACATCCTCAACCACACCACAACGCTCCTTCACTTCCTCATTGGTTAGTCTGTCTCTCCATGTGGCAGCTATAGTGGGATAATCACTGACTTAATTAAAATTCCTCCATAAATCTTTCTACGTGGCGAAAGTGGTTATCCCGTGGACCCTCTTCAATCCAGCGAGTAGAAATTTTGAGTATTCTCGTCTCCCTAGATCTCTCCTGTTAGTGGAAATATTCAGAGTAACTAGTGGTAAGTCATGGACCGAGGTTTGTGAGTGCAGGTTTGATGAAGCCAGCTGGGCGCTCTGAAGATTCTATAGTTCACTGGGACTTCTTATTGGTGGGCACTTTTTGTAAATGATTGAGAAAGACTAGAGGTATTCCTTGTAAGCTTTCATCATGGCGCATTTTAAACTCAATGTACTGTGGACTGCTCCTTAGAAAGTACGAGAAGTGATTAGAGGAGGTAGTGCCTATGTTCTGGTAGTACTACTTTCTGACACAGTCATCCAAAGAACGGCAGAAGAGGTTAAGCCCTATGTTGGTGATGAGCAACGGATTACCAAGCCCGAGGAGTTGGTAGTAGTGGAACCAGAGGAAGAGGAAGTGTTACCACCAAGAGTCCATAGACCTCCACGCTGGTAAATTGAGGAGTGTGTGTAACAGGCGCGTCATGAGTAAAACCAGTGCAGAGTTGAGAAATAGAAAATATTAGAATTTATCGTAGCTAAAAAGGAAAAAGAAATTGGAGAAATGATTGAAGCTATTTAGCCCAATGAGGCGAGCATAAAGGTTGATTAAAGTGTTACTTAAGGCAGAAAAGCAGTTCAGATAAGGAAAGAGAAAGCAGTAAAGTTGGAAAATCCTGTAATTGACCGCCTGATGAGGATATGGTGTGGAACTATTGTCCTAAACCTGAGATGTGTCTCTCATGATTCTGCAGGAGATTAATCAGAGATTAATAGAAGTTAATAGTAAATAAGTACTCACTTTTTTCTCCAAGATCAGTTCAAGGGTTCATATAAGTACAGTGCAAGTAGAGTTTCCCCATATGATATTCGTTGACTATGAGCAGAGTCATGTTGTGTTTTGGGGCGTAAGGCGCGGATCTGTCAAGCACAGCCACAACTGGAAACTACAAGGATGAGAATAGTCAGTTCCAGGACACGTAGTTGGGACCTGGAATTAGTTGTTGTATCCCTGTAGGAGGTATAACAGATATGAATGTAATATTCTATATTTTTTATATTGTTTTTGTTTAAATGGATGAAGTGGTGTGTACAGATAAGGCAATCACCATTCCTGCCGCCGAGAATTGGAGGGTGACTAATTTCTGGTCATGGGGCACCCTGACTCACACTGTGGGAGGAAGGTTGGAACCTCATGAGACTGCTGGGAGAAGTGTGTCTTTGTGAGAACGCTTATGAAGTCAATGTGTGACTTCCGTCATGTTCCGTTTCAAGAGTTACAACTCATTCATACCAAGTAAAAGGAGAAAAGTTAAAGAAAGAAAACATCGCCAAGTGGGTGGATGAAGTTCTTGTAGACATTTTTTTTATGCAAGGAAGAAGGAACCAAAGGCCACAGGCCTGCATAACTGTTGCTTCCAAGAAAAAGAAAAAACAATACAAAAGAGAGCCAAATTCAAGATCCATTCATTTCGAGATGCCTGGACACACTGCATTTGAAAGACTGGAGATCATAGGAAGTAGGAAATACAGACAGAGGAAGACAGTTCCAGAGTTGACCAGTTGCATAAATGAAGGACTGGGAGTAACGGTTAACTCTTGCATTAGAGAGTTGGACAGAAAAGGGATGAGAGTTTGTTGCTAGACGGGTACTACGTGCCCATCGTAGAGGTGGAGGGATGCAAGCAGACAGTTCAAAGGAACAGTGACCATTGAAGTAGCGATAGAAGAGAGATAAAGATCCAACAGTGCGGCGAAGAGACAAAGGTTGAAGGGAATCAGTAAGAGAAGGAGAGTTAATGAGACGAAAAGCCTTTGACTCCACCCTATTGAGAAGAGCTGCATGTGGGGAGCCTCCCCACACATGAGAGTTGTACTCCATACACTGGCGAATAAAACCCGTGTACAAGGTCAACAACTGTGCAGGGGTAAAGAAAGTTCGGAATCGGCTTAGCACACCCAATCTCATGGAAGCAGATTTCACAAGAGATGTAATATGTTCTTTCCAAGACAAATCCCGAGAGAATGAAACCCCAAGCATGTTCAAGGATGATGCAGGACATAACTGTTCAATATTAAACATTAGTGGATAATCCTGAGGAAGATTTTGTCGGGTTGATAAGTGTAAGAACTGAGTTTTTGATGCATTAAAAATAACAAGATTATTTTTACCCCAATCAGAGATACGAGCCAAGTCAGACATTAGGTGTGCCATAGCCTCATCCCTTTTTTGTTGAAGTAACTGCTGAGATGGACGTTGCAGGAACCGAATGGAAAGGTGAAGGGTGGAATCATCATCATATGAGTGGATAGGGTTAGATGTACAGCTTAGACGGTCATTGATGAATAAAAGGAAGAGAGTAGGTGATAGGACAGAACCCTGAGGAACACCACTGTTGATAGGTCTAGGAGAGGAACGATGGCCGTCTACAACAGCGGCTATAGAACGACCAGAAAGGAAGCTAGAGATGAAGGCACAGATAGAAGGATAGAAACCGTAGGAGGGCAGTTTGGAAATTAAAGATTTATGCCAGACTCGATCGAAAGCCTTTGAGATGTCAAGTGCAATGACAAAGCTTTCGCCAAAGTATGTATGTGTGCTTGAATATGTGCATGTTTATTTGCATGACTGTGTGGATGTATGTATGTATGTATATATGTTTGTATATATATATGTATATATCTGCCCATATATATACATATATATATTTGCCTTAATGACCAGGGGCTTCGGCCCCAATGGTCGATAGGCAAAAAAAAAAAAAAAAAGGAAAAAAACACTCGCCAGGTAAGGGGTGGAGTTTACACCTCCACGCAACGCAGCGGTATTGCCCACAGTCATACTGGGTACGGGGCAGAGCCGGCCACAGTCCGTTCCCCAGTTGCACCCACGCTACAGGGCCACGACACGGACACGTGTCGGTCGGGCAGGACAGGCCATAAGTCGTCCGACTCCTGTAGTCGTTCTTCCCAGAGTAGCGCCACAGTACTGGCCACAAGCCGTACTGGGTACGAGGCACGATCGGCCACAGTCCGTCCCTCTGCTGCTAGTCCTCTCATCTCCCCAGTACGGGCCATTAGCCGCACCAGAGCTACAGCCTCCTGTGCCAATACGACGTCGGCCATTAGTCACGTCAGGCCAGAGGTAGGGCAGGCCATTAGCCGCACTGACGCTGTTGTCCCCTGTGCCACCCCGACATTGGCCATTACTCACATCAGGCCAGAGGTAAAGCAGACCATTATCTGCAATGAAGCTGTTGTCCCCTGTGCCACCCTGACGTTGGCCATTAGTCATGTCAGGCCAGAGGTAGAGCAGACCATTAGCTGCAATGAAGCTGTTGTCCCCTGTGCCACCCCGACATCGGCCATTAGTCATGTCAGGCCAGAGGAAGAGCAGGCCACCAGCCGCATTGAAGCTGATGTCCCCTGTGATTCCACGAATTTGGCAATTAGTCACGTCAGGCCGGATGTAGAGCAGGCCACTAGCCGCACTGAAGCTGATGTCCCCTGTGCTACCACGACGTTGGCCGTTAGTCACGTCAGGCCGGGTGTGGAGCAGGCCACAATCCGCTTCCCTCCCACAGGAGGACCTGCAGCCAGAGAGGACCCCTCCCCTGAGTCGTGGCAAGGCCTCACCTGAGGCCTTGGTTCCCTGCAACTCTACCAGGGTGAACAGCGGCCGAAGCGGAGCCCCAGCAGACCCCGCAGCCAATGTCGGGCCCTGTCAACTACTCCCCCGGCCCGAGGTCCCCGTGTGACGACCCTGTCGGCGCCGCTGCCCTAGAGCCATTGCCGCAGTCCAGCCACCCAGGGTTCCAGTACCCTGGGTCCTCAATTGCCCCAGGAGTTGCCCCGAACACTGGGGTGCGACTTACCTGTGGGCGAGGCCTCCCTGAGTCTCCCCCAGACTCGACGTCAGGCCCGTCTCTTGGCTCTCTTCGGGCCGAGCCCCTAGTTCCACGACTACGTGTGGGGCCTTGTCCAGGGGCGGGTCACTCTGCCCTTCCTCCGGACGGAGGAATCAACCTAGGGCCCACCAGTGGCAGTGAAGCGAATGGACTTTACCCATGTGTGTGCTTTCTAGACCCAGTTAT
Organism: Birgus latro; assembly: GCA_018397915.1. NCBI lineage: Eukaryota > Metazoa > Arthropoda > Malacostraca > Decapoda > Coenobitidae > Birgus > Birgus latro. The sequence goes on along the minus strand of JAGKTI010024548.1, from coordinate 3,835 downwards.
ATGTATGTGCATTAGCTTCTACTATGCGAGTGATTCCCTATAGCTTATTCTCGTGATAAGTGACCAGGAGCCCAGAGTATAAGATTGGATGAGCCTAATAGCTAACCTTGGCCTAACTTATATCCCGAGTGGAGTCCCGCGCATCCCCCTCCCCCCAGTGAACGAAACGCCACAGTGACCAACAGAATAATATTGTGCCAATTGCGCCATTCCCTTGTTTATTGAAACTCTCCCTCCCCAGCACACAAGCACGCGAGTGAAACACCTCAGTGGGTAACAGAAGAAGTAGATATTATTCCCATCGTGCCTTCCCCTTGTGCATTAAACCTCCACCCACCCCAGTGTCTGGGCACATTAGTTAGGGTATGTCTGGGCATCTCCAAATGTCCCGCTAGAATACCGCTGTCGCCCCTCCTTCAGTGATCACTGCGCGGCGGACTCTACCTGAGATAGACTTACGGCCGACAGCTGTCTATGACACAGGTGTTAACGTAACTTATATACAGTGCCGTCCAGTGCTATACGGGCTTGGGAAATTGTAGTAAATTCATTCCCGTGTCCTAAATCATAAGTGTCTTTTATGTGCCATAAGCGCTGGGCAAATAATACCATACTTCTACCAGCCGGTATAGTGACAGACTTCCAGTCAAGTAAAACTTTGTGTTAAGTTCTTAACCCATCCCTGGCCAACCCAGCCTGTAATGTATTTATTGATGTACTATTGTCTCTGGGAAGATATCTGTAATACATGTGTGTAACAGTCACTGCCTTGTTTTTGTGTCCAGTCCTATTCCTTAGAGTTACCGACCCGGTCTAGAATAGGGACCCGCTGTAGCCTGCGTATTTGAGGGCGAGAAACCGACCCAAAATACGTAGCATAACACTGGTGGCTAGCGGTGGTTCTTGACCCGGACGGTGAAAGATGACTGGAAATTTTTTTTTTTGAAAATGACAGCCAAAACACATGTACCCCTACCAATATTCGACCCAGAACAATGCAACATCACTACATACTTACATATGGTCAAGCCATTATTTGATATTGGGTTTGAAAATAATAATCAGAAAATAGCTGTCACTCTACCTCACCTGGGAAAGGCGGTATCTAGTATAGCACCAAAAATGGTCCCAGATCTCACGTGGGCCAGATTTGCAAAAA
>JAGKTI010024547.1:0-14334 GCA_018397915.1 Birgus latro | reverse complement strand
TGAGGAATGAATGTGGAATACAGAGGGTGGATAGGATACGAAATGGTGTGATTCGTGAAAGATGTGGAGTGAGGAAGTAGGCGGACACCAGAATCGAAGAGAGTTTACTGAGTTAAACATCTTCAATCCAACAACTTAATTAGTGATAAGCAGTATGGTTTTTGCTACGAAACATCCACTGTTGATATACTCAGTCTTTTGACTCATACCATCCATCAGTCAACTGAACAACATGGAAAAACTCATGCAGTCATCCATGATATTTCAAAAGCTTTTGACAGAGTGTGGCACCATTCCCTGCTGTCCAAACTTCCTTGCCATGGTCCACCATTTTTTGTTCCTCTGATTTCCTCATATCTCAGCGACAGAGAGATAAGAGTAGATAGTGTATATTCCAATTTCCATTCCATTAATGCCGGCATGCCACAAGGATCAGTTCTGGATCCATCCCTATTAATGATCTCTTATCTGTCATCCATAATCCCATCCAGTCATATGCAGATGACTCAACACGTTATAGTTCATTCACTCTTTAACACCATTTCACAAAATTTAATATCTCTAACTCACAACTCATTACAGCAATCTCCACAAATCACAACTTATCTAAGATCACTGAATGGGGACAAAATAACATGATCTCATTTACTGCCAGGAAAAACAAACTAAGAGACCGATATTGCCAGATTCCTATATTACCATCAATGCTATCAATATAAGTATCTCTAAAAGTATTGAAACTTTCAGTGTTTCACTTAACAGTGCCCTCAGCTGGACCCTCTCATGTTACATGACATGCTAAAACCTCTTCAAAGAAACTTGGATTATTGTACAGCGTCAGTAACTTCACTCACGAACAGGTAGCTATAATTTGCAAGAGTCATGTGCTCTCTCAGGTGGAGTATTGATAACCATTTGGAATGGATGCAGAGAGGTATCACTAAAACAACTAGACAGAATGGAGAACAAACCTGTTAGAATTAATAATAACTCTACTGCTGCAAATGAACTACCGTATAAGTAAGAAGGAATGTTGCCTCCCTTGAATTATTTTACAGATACTTTTATGGCAAATGCTCACACGATGTTTCATCCATTTTAACACCTCTCCATGCCTTCCCCCATGCTACACGGGCATCTGGTAGCGTTCATGATTTGATTGTAACACTGTCATATTGCAGAACTTCTCTCTACAAGAATTCTTTGATTCCCCGAACTGCAACTCTTTGGAATTCGCCTCCTCAGAGTTGTTTCCCCCCAAACTTCAACCTATGGCTGTTCAAGTCCAACTGTTACACATTATTTATGAATGGATGACATGTAATCTGGTGTATGGATTTTTTTTATTTTGTTTTTCCATTCCTCGGTTCTGTTATTTAAAAACAAAACAAAGAGACATACAATGATGAAGCTATCACTTTCGCCTAATTTTGTCACACAGGGTTTGGAGAGTATGGGGGGAGGAGGATATTCATACAGTGAACTACACAATGTAGCATACCCTATATGCACACATACATGAGTGCATGCATGCACGCACAGAGACCACACATTCATTCTTCCCTCCATATACCTTTTCATTCAGCATAGCGAAGTGTGGTTAAACTTTTTCGAAACTGTGGGCCACTTCAGCATGAAAATCTTTTAAGTCACGGGCCGTAAAAGGAATTGTACATTTAAGACGTCAACCCGATACACTTCAGATTTATAGATAAAACTAATTATTTCTGGTAACATATAATGGTGTGAAAAGATATTATGAACAGGATGAACATGAAAATATTTATTAAAACTGATATTTGAACAGGATAATTATTGTTTCATTCTTACCTTTTAATGAGATGTTTGAGGGCAAGGCTCGGTTACTGATGTCTTTTAATTAATATCGCTGCTGGTAGTAGCATGTCGAAGCCAAACATCCAATCTGTCATTTCCTATTTGATTTCGCGTCTTGGATTTTACTTGTTTCAAAGTAGAGAAGTACAGTCACATACATATGTACTACTGAACACTGAGTGCAGTTTTAGTGCGACGTGTCACAGTTTAGGAAATCTTTCCCTGCTCGTCAACATTCAGAAATTCTCTCGACATTCATTTTTCTTTGTAAGCAACAGTGGGTCACACTGCAGTTCACATAGTTCAAGCTGAGGCTCAGGTAATTGTGTTTCCACATTAGGTTCCATGGGGTTACTGAACAAAAGGAGACTGGGCTTCATTGCTTCAAAGTCTCTAAATCTCCTCTTGAACTCACTAGATACAGTTTCGATTTTTCCTACAAAACTTGAAAAGTCTGCTTCATTATCATCTGCAAGTACTTCACGACGAGCACCAAAGTGTGTCATATAATTTTTCCTTAAACATACTGTACATTGAATAGTTGCAACTTCTTTCGGAAAGCATCATTGTGTCCAACTAGCTGGGAAACGTTTTGTTGTTTTCCTTGCAAGTTCAGGCTCAGTACATTCAACTGGGCAGTCATATCTGTCAGGAATGCCAGGGAGCAAAGGAAGTCTTTATCTTGTAGCCGAGTTTGGTATATACACTTTCATATTGGTCAGCTCCTCATTTTAAAGAAATGAAAGTATTTCTGCAGAGCGAAGAAATGCTGGAGTGTTTTCCCAGCACTTGGCCACCCAATACTTGAATACACTGGTAGGTCACTGTACTTTGCATTCAATTCTCCCAGGAAAGGTATAAATTTTCTACGTCTCTGTGATTTATTGCCACCTCTATAAGTTCACTATGCTGACAACACTCTTCATGACATCGCTCCTCTGTAATACCTTGCCACATAATGTTCTCGGTAATTATTCCAGTGTAGTGTTATGCAATGCACTCCATTCTTTTTCAGTAAACCAACTAACCCCACGTAACTGCCAACCATAGCTTTTGGACCATCTCTTACAATGCAGGAACACTTGAAATTCACCATATTCGCTGACCACTGACTCGAGGGCAGCATAAATATCTGAACCTCTTGTGCCATCACTCAATGATTGAATCTTGAGTTCTTCATGTATCACGAAATCTTCATCTACAGCGCGCGCAAATGTGTGCAACTGGCTTATGTCTCATATGTGAGTACTTTCGTCCAAAGCCAATGAGAAGTACTTGCATTGTTTCATTACATTTGTCAGTTACAATGATACGTGTTCATTAGGTTGTCACTCGTCTTGCAACTGTTGGATGAGATTACGACACGCATTAAAAATTTCCCGGCAACTTTTTCTTCCCCGAACGCTAATGCCATTTTCATTGCACTTTGCTTTATTAATTCTCCGTCCTTACATGATTTCCCGTTTTTCACAAGCTTCATCATCATAGTAACTTCATATGATGCAGTAAGACGTGCTGTTTGATTCTTTCCGAAGTTACACAGCTTCTAATGTTTGATCTTTGTCTCCATCAATATATCACTGCACGATTTTCCCACATACTAAGCATACTGCACTTTGTGTAATGTCTCAAAATTCCTTCTTAACAGAAACTGTTGACACACAAGGCACAGTGCTTTCACCATTATTTTCAGTGAAAATATATTCTTCTTCCCATCTCGTATTAAATGTTCTGTTCACATCAAAAAACTTTCTTTTCATGCTCAACTCATTTTGATGGGTAATACAGATGTGCCTAACTATCCCCACTACAGAACAGAGGCAGACTGGATACTTGGCCTCCTGTTAGGGTTGCCACTTTTACAATTTTTCAATAACACAAGCTAATTTACGTTACAGTTGCTGGAAAACTGGTATAATTGTATTACTGGAAATTATGCTTTTGATCACCGAAACTCCAGAATATTGTTGGAAATTATGCTTTTAAATGACAATATATAATTCTAGATCAAAATAAATATCGCTAGGAACAGGTCTAGCTATAAAACAGATAAACTTGCAACTCCGAATAAGCGAGACAGCGATCCCTTTCGGTTCGGGAGAGAGAGAGAGAGAGAGGCTCACTATATTCGTAGTAATAGATACCATGCTCATTGAAGGCGTTAATGTAGACTCCATATAACCCATCCATTTATAAAAACTTCTCTAGTGACTCAAAGCGCTGCATTGGTGAGTATTATGTGGCCAGTGTTCATTTTTTTTTTTTTTTATACAGATCTCGAGGACTCACACTGTTAAGTCGTAACTGCAAGTGCTTATCAACGAAAGATTATCATTTTCTCTCAGATGTGCAAGCCAGAAGAGCAGCACAGAATTATTTACACCTGCACGCTCGGAATACACGCGCGCAAACCCTTCCGACCTGCATTTATGTGTCTTTGTCTATGGTGGCTCAAATATCGCAAATCTCGTTGTGAATACTCTAACAGCCTTATAATGACAACGAATTTTATTGTTTAACTCAAATTAGCCTAACCTCTATGTACTGTACGCAGATATCTGTATCTATATGCAGTTGTTTGCCCGCATAACAGTAAATATTTGCTGTCTTTCCTTTTATTACAACTCAGTGGAACACCAGCTTTCCTATTCACAGCGTGCATTTCCCCAGTCCACCAAAATCCAAATGTCTGTAGCTATTCACAACAGCCCTGCTCTCCTCTTACCCCTCGTTAATTATTTCCAACCTCTGGCTGAATGTTGCCTCTGTGTTTCAGGAATTCGAATCTTCTATTTTATCTTCATTCTTGCAATTATTTTCTTGCCAGTCACTGAAGAATATATCTGAATTATTTACATATTCATATTAGAGTACTTTATCTCTCATCTGAAAAATAGAACAGACTCCCCAATTTCCATTTTTTTCCTTCCATAAATCAGAATATTAAGTAACGTTCACCAGTACTTTTAACCCTTCATTCACTGATCCTCCAGGTGAACAAGTTTTATTAAACACTTTATACTTTATGACCTATATAACAATTGAATACCTGGTGAAGTAGAGTGTTAATTCATTTCAAATAAACTTGGCTATTGGGTTTTAATCCATGAGCTGATAGAATTACTGCTCACATAATATCAATCAAGTCTTAGTAACAGGCAGCACGCCTTAAATTTTTAGACTAAACAAGAGGAACCTCGTTGCCTTTAATGCCTCAAAAATGCATTTCAACATCTCTCAACTCAGCACATCTTCCACACGACTATCATGTTACTTTCAGTAGAATGCAGATTAGTCAAACATCATCTTTTAATTCTCCTAGTGTTTCAGTGTTGTGTGATTTGGAGATAGTAAATTACTTCCACTACGAAAACAGAACTGCAGAAATTAGATGTGCTGAACCGACTCCATCCGTTCTTAAGTTACACTCACCTGTTGATTCTGCACGGAAGCATTATTTACCCTTGTGTGTTGTACCACTCCCATGGGTGTTTTAGCTCTAAACTTAGCACTTCCCAGCTAGGAGAAAGAATTATTATTCTTGAAATTTGTTCATCCTCTGTGTGTGCGCGTGTGTGCGCGCGCGCCCAATTAAATGATGCATTTGTCTCCCGTTTCTGTGACAAATATTCTAATTATTGTTCTTCTCATAACTCTAATTTGCATTCAGCCTCTATTTCTGTGGACTCGTAGCACCCATTTCGCTGAACGTTCGCCCCCTTTCTGACCAACTCTTAAATGCAAGCATGACCCGTCACTATCAGCCTCTAGTATACCTATATTGTCAACTCGGGAAACGTTTTCTTCATTCTGCATTGTCCGTGACCACCTATCTTTCAAACGCGACGTGTCCGGAGAGGCAGAGTGAGCGAAAATTAAGTTTGATTATCCCTATGTTGAGCTTACGTTGTGGAGGACGTGTTTTCCTTGTTAGTTTTTTCGCACACAAAAAGTCTCCACTCATCCAACACCTGCCACAATGTGTTAAAATCCTAACACAGACCCAACTGCATTTTAACAAGGGCACGCTCTCCCCAAAATCGTACTTAGCTTCACTATACTGTCTACTAGTATTCCCCACACACTACCAACATTCATCACAGACCACCAGCTTTCACCACACCCTGACTTTGGGAACACTGCACGAGTATTAACCACAGCAACCACATTATGCTGGCAAAATTCAACACATTCTACCAACATGTAATTCACTCTACCAACACTCACCAAGTGCTGACTTTACCAGCATTCTACCAACAGCCTCAGCACTTTACCAACTCCCCTCACCAACTCCTCTGCGTCCCTCGCCTCTCCCCACCAAATCGTAAACTTTTGCTCCATTTCACACGCTATTTTCCGCAACTTTGTAGGGTTATTCTGGCACAAACTTTGTTCAGGCGTCTACAGGTTGTTTCGTCCGCACTACCGTAGAAGGTGATGTGGATGAATACAGCAGGGGAATGACGGGGAAAGAGAGGGTTTGCAGGAAGGGTGACAGGGACGGGAGGGGGAAGTAGAAGGGTTGGGTCGGTAGGGACGACGAGTTGAATGGGGAAGGGAGAGATGCCTTGAAGGGGGAGTAATGGAGGTGCAGTGGCAGGGGTGAAGGGGAGGAGGGGGGCGGGAGCAGAAGTTCATGTAACGACTGAGGGGATGGAATGAAGGGAAAGTTTTTTTTCTCTCTCTCTCTTAGTGCGCCTTTATTTTTATTTTTTGTTATTTATTTTTTTTATATTGCCACGGAGGCTGAGTGGACAGCATCGCTCCCGTTAGCTCCAGGGTTCGAGTACTGGTGCGGGCTGCGCAGTCTCTGGACTTAGGTGTCCATCCACCCATTGTGGGTTGGTACGTAAAATGAATACCTTTAGTAACACCTAAGAGAAATATCTGTGGTTACCTGGATGATGTAGTGACCGTGTATGCCGGGATGGTGGGTGAATAACCTTCTTCAGACTGGAAGGTCTACTACGGGAATAGCTTAGGAAAAAATATCCAAGAGGCAGTCGGCACGGTGTATGAGTAAGGTATATATTTACAAACCTGTCTGTAAAACGCTTTCATTTATGAATAATATGTATTTTTTATTCCCTGCTCCTCATTCCTTTTACCATTATCTCTTCTTAGACCTAGCTTCGTCATTTTCATTATCCACTCTCTAGCCTCTCTCTTCCTCTCCTTACACCTATATACCTTTTTTTTCAGTCCAAGCCACACAGGCCCTCTGAGTCTCTCCAACTTACGGACAGAGTTTGTCCATGATTCGCTCGGTGGAGTTGAGAGAGGTTCGTTCTTAGGAAAATCCGGAGTGACTCTAATTCATTTTTAATACTACCTTCACCAAGTAAACTTAAATGTAATACTACAAACATTAAATTAAACTAGCATATCATATATACCATTGGAAAGAGTATTTTGTACTCTTTTGAATGATATGCATTTTGTATGTCAAACCTGAAAAGTGAATGAGTTGTGTTTGAAAATACAAGAGCAACCTGTATATGCGCTATGAACAAGGTGGCGGCTTTGACGGGAACTACCCCACCCTTCGATATTGTGCTGGTATGGACAGTGCACCGAAAAATATTCAATGTTAGCATGTCCTATCGTGATTCAGAGGATTCAAGGAAAATCTGAGTACCAAAAAACTAGGCTGGTGTGGGGGGGGGGGATGCACAGTAACCCCTTCCGGCCCATGGACTAAGTTAAGTGTGGCAGTATTTATCGTATACCTAGAGTACACCAACAACTGTTCATTAAAATTATTGACTGAATCCATCCCTACCTTATATTTCTCCTCTACTTCCATCCACCTGTTGTCGTTCCCCTCCAAGATACCTCTTCTGTATTCTTCACACATTCACCCTCGCTCATTCCTTCTTACGGGCCATGCATCCACTATCTCCTATTCCGCTTCCCCTCTCCCCCATCCCATCCATCTCTGTCTTTCCGTTCATGTCTCCCAGTCGTCACAGTGGGTAAAAAAAAAAAATAAGTTCAACCGTGAAATTTTCTAACAACTTGTAAGAAAGAGCCAGACAGTCAGAGGATGTGGCGTCGACTATTATACAAAACTGCACCAGTGAGTAGGCACTTGATGCTGCAGGTGCCCTACCTAAGAAAGAAACTCTGACAAGAATGGTGTGCAGACAACTCACGGCACCAGACGGGGGCAATATAACTGACAACTTACAGAAAACAGTTAGAGTAGAAGACTTCATCATCCATGAAAGCGACGACCTGCTAATTCTATCAACGCTTCGAAACTTACAGTAAGCTTCTTGCTTTCAAAGACCACTGGCTGTGTGGTGGGACTTTTGATTTTGCGCTATTAGGCTTTCAGTTCTGTACAGTGCAAGTTGTGCTGGATGAGAGCCATACAATTCCCTTAGCATACTGCATCGCAAGGAACAAAAACCAAGCAATTTATGGCTTGATTTTTAGCACCCTCAAGCGAGACCAGATCGTAATCATCTTTCAGTCACCATTGACGATGAAAGGGCAGCTCTTAATAGCATCACAACATGTTTCCCAAACAAAAATATTTATGGATGCTTTCTCCATTTCGGGTAGTGCTTGTGGAGACAAATACATGGCTTAGAACTACAGACTTGTTATAATAATCCAAGAAGTGCACTCAATGTCACGCCTTCTTATGATTTCACATATGTGCCAGTCAGTGACGTTACTGAAAGCTTCAATGAATTTGTCTCATCACTAGTGATGAGACTGATGAACTTCTGTGTGAGTTTCATGGCTACTTTGATGCGAGATGGATTGGTGTTATTCAGCGTGAGAGACGACGAAGACCAGCACTTGAACTCAGTATGTGGAACACATTGGAGAGAATCATACAAGACCTTCCACGGGCAACAAATTCTCTAGAACGATGGCACAGAGGGTTTGAGCAGAAAATGGCAGCCACTCATCCCACCATTTGGCGTCAAGTTTCAAAACTAAGAAAAGAGCAGTCGGATTGGGAGATGACAATTAAACTGGTAGCACAATTTGATTATTAAAATCTCCCAAGGAACCGGCCTTCGTGTCTTTCAATAAGGCGGTTGAAATAATTTGTAACCTTTGGCCAGTTGCATTTTCCTCAACTGCACAGGATTACCTTGCTGTAGCCCCCTCCCCCCCACATTAAAAGAAATCGAGGCACTTTTCAGGGTAGATGGAGAAATATCTTTTCAAACCAGCAGATATAAACTGAAGCCTTGGCCTTTATTTATTTTTATTTTTTAATATTTCCACAATTTTCTCTTTCTCCCTATCGCTCTGTCCAGTCATCGTTATGCTTCCTATCAAACAAGTTCTTAACATTCACCATCCACTTCCTTTCCTTCACCTTCCTCTCCCTGTATCTACCTGCGTGTGTCTGTTCATTACTATCTTGCCATTTTTTTTAGTTCAACCCACACAGACCATCTGAGCGTCTTTAACACATTGGCAGACTTTTTCTTCATCTAGCGCGTGGAGATTACAGAGGTTCGTTCCTAGGAAAATCCGCAGTGACTCGAAATGCAATGCCAGCATTATAAGGCAGGTGGTATTTTCCTCCGACAAAGATCATTCATAGTCTAAATTTTTTCTATTCTGACAGCTTTCATTCGAGATAGATCTATGGCATTTAGCTTCCCTCCTGAAAATGTCCCTCACAGCATGTCGTAGGGCAAGATGTAGCTCAGATTCAAAGTGTTCGAACCTCTTCATGTACCCAGATATCCAGAATATTTGTGCGGTAGACTGTGGAACTGTTAATCATAAACCTACTGTATACTGACGAAACTTAGAATTATTTACTGAATGCATCTCTCTCATGCCCTTGTTTTCCCTGCCCATATTTGTATCCAAGTCTTTTCGTTCCCTGCCTAAGTACCTCCTTTGTATCCTTCACCCCCAGTCTTACACTTCCCCCCTCACTCTCCATCCATCTATTACCTGTCCTATTCCTACATCTATCCACAGTCGCCTTTCCGTTTATATCCCTTTCGTCTCTCTGGGAAAAAAAATAAAATAAAATAAAAGGCCCGATATTTCAATTTTTAACTATCGTCTTAAATCGGAGGGGAAAAAAGACCGGCAAGGGTAAGCAAAAATCACGCTGGCAAAAAAGACAAAAAAGTAAGAGCAAAGGGCAACCTGGAAAACAAGCCAGCAAAAAAAAAAAAAAAAAAAAAAGCGGGTGGGTTGGCAGATGCCTGCAGGGAAACCAATAAGGGATAAATTACTTGCTAGAGGAAAAACGGCCTGGGAAAAAGCCAGCCTGAAAAAAAAGGCCAATGAAAAAATAGGTAAAAAGCCATAGAAAAACAGTCAGGGAACACACCGAGCAAAAGAAAATTGTGGATTAAAATACAAAAAATGTAAAAAGAAAATAAAAAACGTCTTTTCGGAATATCAGGTTACCTATTTGCCAGATAAACCACAACTGGTTTTTACCGTTCTGTTCGAGAATGTGTGTTTCACTGCATTTTTGCTATGAAAGGACTGTTCTGTTTATTATATTATAGGTTCGCAGCACTTACGCACATGAAAAATAATTATGTGGATCAGACCATGACTGCCAATGTTCCTTAATGAGGAGTATATATTCGCCTGACTGCAGCAGGAATTGGCGAATACGGCGTTCTTTGAGTGAAAGGATATTCGCCTGACTGCAGCAGGAACTGGCGAATACGGCGTTCTCTGAGTGAAAGGATTAATCCCATGAATACAGTGACATAAGTTGTACTCCCGCTACCACCAGAAAGTTTCATTTAACTGAGGAGATATGTCTTTTAACGACGGGTTTGGGAGATATTCCTCTGACCTCTTTGCCAGGGGTGTTTCTTCTCAGCTAAGTAAATATTTTATCAAAGATGAAAACTAGATGAAGGACTAGGCCTTAACTCTAATGGGCTTCCTACAAACGGCTTGTAATCGTTTTCGCTTCTCTCCCGCAGAATCGAAAAAAATGACTTACTTACAGAAAGAATTAAAAAATATAAATCTTACAGAAGGGATTGAGAAAATTATCTAATGGATACTGTTTCCGATTCCATTAATGCCAGAGTACTCTCCTAGCTGAATAAAATAATCTGTAGCTAACACAAATTAAATCAACATTAATGACCTGAATGGGTTAATGCAGACCGTTTCTAATACGTTCACAGGATGTAGATAAAAAATAAAAAGGGGGAAAAAAAAAGGTATATACTATGAGCGGTAGAGGAGACATTATCTTTCTTTCTGCTCTCAAGGAAAAGGTCTTGTTACTGAGAAAATCTTCCACGACTGTAACACGAATTAAAGCGGCACCTCACAGAATACGATCATGAAGAGTGTCGGGCTGCTCACTTCAACGACAAATAACCAAAGACTTTTTTTTTTTTCGTTGGGCGTCATTTTTTTCTGGCATTCTTGTTATTTTGGCTTTATGTGTGTGTGTGTGTGTGTGTGTGTGTGTGTGTGTGTGTGTGTGTGTGCGTGTGTGTGTGTGTGTGTGCGTGTGTGTGTGTGCATTTTCCACTGACGAACGTGACAGCAGAGCCTTAATGAAAATATGTAGGTCTTAGGAACTTGGAACGGCAGATAGTGTGAATGAAACACATGCTATTCACTTCCTGCCACCTCTCTTTCTATGGCTGTCTGTCTCACTGTGCCTGTCTCTGTCTCTGTTTACTTTGCTCTTTGTATCTCAGGTTCTGTCTCAGTGTTCTTACCTGTGTCCATCACGTTCCCTGTCCATCTCTATCCCTGTCTTTGTTGCTGTGTCTCAACTCTTTCTCTGGTCTGTGTCTCCTGTCTCTGTTTCCGGCTTCAAGTGTCTGGTCTGTTGTCTTTAATTTGTACGTCTGTGTGCTTGCCTGTTTGTCTGTGTCTGTCTAGCTGTGTCTGTCTGTTTGTCTGTCTGCTTTCTCTCTCTCTCCTTTGTAGTGTTGTATCTCACTTTCTTTTTGACTAATATTCCTGTGATTGTTTTATTCTGAATCTACCCTACTATGTAAGCAATTCACGTTCACCACTTTTTTTTTGGCCAACTCTCAAATGCAGGAGTGGACCAGTATTCTCAGACCTTATTACACGTAATTTATCTTCTCTGAAACTGTCTTCCTCATTCTGTCTTTCTCCTTGTGTCTGGTTCCCTGTTTTCCAATCACAAAGTGTCACGATTTTTGAAAATGAACTATTAATGAGTTTTGTTATCTATATGTTAACCTTCCTTCGTAAAGCATATGTTTTGAATTGCCTCATTCCTATTTTTTCCCACAAAAATTTCCACTCAAACAACTCACACCAATATTTAGTAAATTTCTGCCACTATCCCCACATCACTATCAAATTTCAAGCTCACCAAATCTGGCGCCATCTACCAGCCAAATCATGCCAAAACTAACCTTCTCGTTACTACAGTATCTACCAACCTTACCAACAACCCACACACTATATCTATCTATCTATATATACAATATATATAAGGTATATATACATATACATTTATTTAACCTAACTCTCGTCATTCACCATCCACTCCATTTGCTATTGCTTCTCGTTATGCCTATCTGAGTGTCTCTGTTCATTACTACCTTCCCCCCCTTTTTTTTTCTCTTTCTCAGTCCAACCCACACAGACCCTCTGAGCCTCTCTAACTAACGCACAGAGCTTGTCCTTGGTTTGCTTTGTGGAGTTTAGTGAAGTTCGTTCTTTGGAAAATCCGCAGTGACTCGGAATTCAAGAGTACCATCACAAGGCAGTTAGTAGTTTCCTTCGACAAAAGTTCATAGACATAAATTTACTAGTCTTGGCAGCTTTTCTTTCAAGATAGACTTTTTGTATTAACGTTCTCTTTTCATAGTCTCCATCAAAGCATGTCGCAAGTCTAAATCTGACTCAATACTGTTCGAATCATTTCACGTACTCAGGCACTGAGTAACATCTGTCCAGTTTACGGACGCACTGTTAATTATGAAACTTCAGTAAATCAACAAAACTTTGGTATAATTGTATATTGAATCCATTCTTGCCTTTTCTTTTTTTTACCTTAACCCTACTACCATCTTCCTCTCGTCTTTCCAATCCTAATTACCTCCTTTATCCTCCACCCATCCACCGTCACTCTTTTCCACTACCTCTTCCACTTCCCTTGGCCCCATCCATCCACCATTGTTCTTCCGTTCATATCTCTCTTTTGTCACGATGGATTAAAAAAAAACAAGCTCGATCGTGTATTATTTTCAGTCATTCCATTGCATCTGAGGTAAAAATCACCGGGCATGGAAAACAAAAAAAAAGCAAAAAAAAAAAAAAAAAGAAAAAAAAAAGATTTGGAAAAAACAAACCGGAGAAAAAAAAAAAAAGGCCAAATGCCAAAAAAAGGGGGGGGAGGGGGAAGGGAACCCAAAAGGAAATTGGACTAGACAGCGGGAAAATCGGCCGGGAAAAAGGTTGTTTGAGAGAAGGGACAAGCCATGAAAAAATCTCTGTAAGGAAAAAGTTCAGAGACGGGAAAAGGAACACAAGCGAGACAGGGAATATTATGGGTCAAACACACACACACACACACACACACACACACATACATACACATACACACACATTGAGTTCAGAAGACCCTCTTGTACCTGTACCAAATCCAAATCAACTTTTTAACCCTTTTATTTGGAGATTATATTTCCTGATTGTGTTTTTCCCACCAAAAAAACGATTTTATTCAATTTACAATCAGTATGTTTCAGTCCACGAAATATGCCTATCAGACCTTCACTGTGAGTGGTCCTTCTTGAGCAATATTTAATCATCTGATGGGAAGAGGAATAAACCAATCAAACGTACTCAGAATACATAGGCTGATCCCTTGAATTCTATAACGTAGTCTGTATCTCGCCACCACCGAATGTTTTCGTTTAGCTGAGGAGAAAAGTCATCCAGTGAAGGAGCTGAAACACACTTCACTGACCCCGGTGTTAAGAGCGTTTGCCTTTATTAATTCTTTTATCAAGAGTGTGAAGTGGAAAACAGACTGCCCCACTGTACTGAAGAGCTTGCAGTAATTTTCCCATAGTCTCTCCCAATTTGTAAAAAAAAAAAAAAAGCTTTTAAAAAAAAAAACCTTTTCAATGAGCTGAGAGAATCATGGAATGGAAATTGTTTCTGGTTCCTTAAACACCAGAGCAGGGCCGGATTAGGCCAGGACCCTCAGGACCGCGGCCAAGGACCCGGTGCTTTCCAGGGAACCTGCGCTGACTCAGTGATTACATTACATTATGTTATTTGCCTCCCCTTCCCCAGCATAGAATAATCCGGCTACCTACCTAGGTAATATTCGTATTACATCAGAAGAGTCAGCACACTTTAGGTAAATGAGGATTTTGCTCGATTCAAAGCCAGGAGAAAAAATTAAGCTTTCACTGTCTCCCAGTTTCAGAGCGTGAAGTTATTCAGTCAAGTTTGTGTTTATTTTCTCTGTGCTATTAATTTATCTAACAGTAGTGTAATATACTAATATTTATCAACGGAGCG